>JABYPW010000899.1:0-17230 GCA_016880775.1 Phymatotrichopsis omnivora
AGAATAAGTAGAAGCCATTGGGTTTGGGTATATCTGTACAAAAGGGATTTCTTTCGGTGTCTTTTTTTTTTTTCTATTTTTCTCTTGTTTCCGTTTCTTATTCTCCCTTTCTTTTCTTCTCTTCTTTTTTCTTTTTTCTTTTCTTTTTTCTTTTCTTTTTCTTTTTTCTTTTCTTTCTTTCTTTTTTTTTTTTCAAAAATCTTTCTTTTGGGGGAACGGAGGACGTTCGGTGTTTTTTGCTTTTGTTTTATTTTATTTTTTTTTATTTATTTTGTTTATTTTTTTATTTTTTTATTTTTATCTTTGGGTGGTGTGATATACGCTTTTAACTCCGGGAAAAGAGGTCTTTTCTTTTCTTTTTCTTTTCTCTTTTTGGCTTTTGAATTGTGTACATGATACAGCGAGAAGAGAGGAGAGGGGAGGTATCTATTGGTGGTTTTCTTTTGTATGTATTCTACGTGTGATGTATCTACTGGGTACGACTTTTTTATTTTCCGCCGAACGTTTCTTGGATGCGGGGATTGAGTCTTCGCTGAAAAGATTTTTTGTTTTTTTGGGGATGAAGTATTTGGTACGAGGGAAGGAGGCACGGGGAAAAATGTGAATAAACCTATTCCATGTACTACTCTTGGATCTATGCTGTCTCGGAGACACGCGGTCACATCGAATAATTGAAAAAAAAAAAAAGAGCTCCGAACACCAAGCCGAGAAAGCGTTAATACCCGGTTTGAAACATTACATCGAACGAAGTTTTTGTTTTCCGCGTATTCACAACCTATCCACGATTCCACACTTTCAACGTTTTAACTTTATTTTCCCCTTCCCACGTCCTCCACATGCAGACTTCTACTATCCATTGGCTACAAACGTTCCTCGATGCTCGGATGGAACAGAAATCCCACGTGATTTCGAGCTTCGAATTCCTGTAGTTCAAATTTCATTTTATATTTTGCAACGGTTGGATACGGAGCTTTTGTTTCACAGTGATCGCTAACAGTTGAGTGGAGAGATTAATGACTAATAGGGTGAGGGGCAATGCGATTGTATTTGGGAAGATGATGTTATTGGAAGGATTGGAGAGTGGTACGAGAGGGTCAGATGAGGGGAGAGAGGTCATGGTGGGGTGGGAATGTTGGCGGAATTGCGTTAACCTGATCAAAGTAAATGAAAACTCCTTTTCCTTTAAGGCGACTTGAGTAATAATTGGGGAATTTATTTCGAGTGGTGGTTGCGATTGTAGTTGGGATAAATTGTGCTTCAAAATCTCTCAATATTTCTTGCGTTACATGGAAATCACCATAAGCAACTCCTCACACTTCCGTCACCCATTTCCTTTCGGCATTCATCGTAATCTCCCCTCCCCCCCAAAATAAAAAAAAAAACCGGCTGTGTGTAACTAACTAATCTCGTCAAATATACTTCACGCGATCGGCAGTGCCTACCAGAGTGCACCTCCCCAGCCGATCCTTGTAACACACCGCGAAAACATGCTCAAGTGCTTATATGCGAGCCAATCTTGTAACACGAGCTTACCCCAGCTGAATCCTTAACTACATGCTCGGGTCTCGCTCTGGTACTGATACCGAGCTTACTGCGCTGCGGGGGAATTCCGGTTTTTACTTGTTTAAGGTACGGCGGAGAGCAGTCGGTGTGTTGCGCCGAGGTTCGTGTAGCCGATGATCGTGAGTGGGAAATGGTGGTATGTATTTTAAAGCAAGCTCTCGGATATATGCAGGTGGGGGCAAAAATCGGTGGGTTGCAGAAAGGCTTACGGATAAGGCTGGCACAGGTCGTAACGTATGGCAAAATGGCTTATAAACGGAAAAGAATATTTGTCAGGAATACGAAAGGAGGGAAAATATGCATTTGTGTAGCGTTTGTTGAAATTCGCAGTCTGGCAAAAACTTGTTCGTGGTAGCTGCGTAATATATCTTTAACATCAGCGATGCTGGAAAGCCTCTGCAAGAGCGGCAGAGACCGAGTATGCCGGGATCGAGTGATATTGGGTGAATATAAAAGAGCGACCATCGAGTGTTTGAATTTGTAAAGATTTAAGCACTCAACATATTACATATAGCATCAGCCGCATGTGGAATAGGCCCATCTCCGAACTTACGTTCACTCCTAAATCATTTCCACCAATATTTTCAATCAGGTGATTAGAATCATATTCCGTCACTCGATCATTATAACCAATGCTGTTTTGAACAGTTACTGCATCTTCCCACGGCTTGTTCTATTAATATATACCTCCATCTCTACCGATATGAGTGTCCAGGATTGTGCCCTGTTGGATTCTCCTTTCGAATCTAAAACTCGGGACACACGTTCATCGGTGGCGCAGCACCTGCAGCTAGCTGCTGCACGCATGAAAGGCCGAACAAATGCAAAACCTTGAAAATGTGAGGGAAAGCTATGGAATTTGTGAGCCAGTTCAACTTTGAATAAAATATAGCTATTTGATGAATTATCGCCAGTGCTTTTTTTTTTTTTTTTATTAAGGAAAAAAAATAAATAATAAATAAATTAAAATAAACAAAAATGGGGAAAACCGAGATGTATATGTATGCACGTGCGCGTATACGTCATGATAATTTGCAGCTCTGTTGCGTGCTATTGTCATATGTAATTTTAGTATAAAATTCCGATTGGACTTTAAAATGGAATAAATTTTTACTAAATATAAAAAGTTAACAAGGTCTTTGCTTCTTTTCATGTCCTTTCGATTTTCGATCGCCATTGGCGAAAGCGATGAGTTCTGAAGGAAACTCACTTGGAAGGTGCGTATCTAGGAGCTATGGTGCCAGAACTCGTAACTTTTACCGCCGCAAGGAAGTGACCATTGTGGCAATTTCGTTGCGCAATTCATTCATTTCAGATGTCATCATAGTGCTTTGTGCTACTGCTGAACATAAGATAGTTATTTTCACGTTTATGAGTAATAATAATAATAATAATTCCCGCCTAGCGACCGGAATCATTCCATATGCTTTGCCGCATCTGGAACTGCAAGCTGTTGTAGCATTGCGCAAACCTCGAATTTTTTTTTCTTTTTTTTTTACCCTTTACCCCTCAATGGATATAGCAAAGGAGTCAGCGTTCAATTCTTCGGCTCTTGATGGCCTATATATGTATGGGGGGACTTCTAGAATGTGAGACATTATTAACTAGAAAATATCTGAAATGCTTGATGACGTGAAAAAAGCCTACGGGAAATTCTCTGTGGCCATTGAGATATAGCCAAGTATATAATGCAAAGGCAGAACACGAGAGCAAAGACGACAAGGTAGCGAGCTTCCATGACAATACGCGGGGCCTCCATCACTTCCTTTTATCATTTTCCCTTCATTGTACCCTTCCTTTCTCCATCTCTCTTTCGTTTTCGTCTCGTGCACCTTTCATCTGCGCATAGACTCCTACGCCTAGGAAATACCATTTCAACATCTTTCGAGATGTTTAGCGTATAGCAGGAAATATTACTGAATCGTAGACTGAAGATCCCTCCCTTCGGTAAAAAAAAGTTAAGACCCCAGCCAAGCCGGGGCGTACCCCTAGCCCTTGGCACCCATGGGCACCCTACCTCCAACAATATTCAACTCTCCAGCGATGTCAGAACCCGAGCCGAAGTCGCCACGAGTATGGCTCATTACTTCCGCCTTTTCACCTCTCGGATATAATGTAGCGCATGGGGCACTGAAAGCCGGCGATTGCGTCGCCGCAGGATGCACTCGTGAAGATATCGAAATTGAGTGCCGAGGCGATGGAGTGCAAGGGTTCACCGATGATGATGATGTCACGGGGAATGGTACATGTACAAGTGGTGAGGGAGAGGAAAAGGAACGAGAACAAAGGCAGGAAAAGGGAAAGAGGAGTATGGCAGCACTGAAAAAGCTAGGTGGTGAGAGGTGTGTTATCGTGGAATTGGACATGAGGTCAGTGGTTTTCGTGTCAAGCTTGGTCGAGCTGTGAAGGAAAGCTTCCAGGAAATAACGCCCACATTGTAAACTAGGAACATAGCTCTATGCCAATCTGCCGTCGCTCAAACATTCCACCTCTTCCATCGAATTGACGTCATTCTAAACTGCACCTCCCAAAGTTCGTGATAACCCTCTTTTAATACCTACCGTATTAACATTTCCATAGCTTATGTCGGAGCCTTCGAAGAACTATCGCCATCTCTAATCCTCGCGCAATTCGAAATTGCCTATTTTGGCCCTGTAAACATGATGCGCTCGGCGCTCCCGCATTTCCGACGACAAAGAGGTGGCCATATTGTTAACGTTACGGGATTAACCGGCCATATGGGAACCCCTGGACTGAGTGCGCGATGCGCAAGCGATCACTCCCTTGAGGGGTTCAGTGATGTAAGCATTTCCCTTCCGATGTAATCATATGATAAGGGTTCTCTTGAACTATGGAACGAAAATTCTGACATGCGAGAGGGCAAATAGTCATTAGCCTACGAGGTCGCACCATTCAACATCAAAGTCAGCATAGTTGAGCCTCCTCTCGAAGTAAAGTACTTCTCTTGATCCCAAAATCCCAAAATCTTTTTTTTTTTTTTTTTCGTTTAACTAACATTCCCAGCGTCATGTCGGCGCCAATCCATCTTGCACCCCCTCAAAGCACTTACAATGCTCCTAATCACCCGACGGCAACCATCCGGAAAATCGTGTCTTCCACCCTTCCCTCATCTCCCGCAAACAAATTCTTCCAACAACCTTTCACAGATTCCGCAACTCTTGCCGAAACTGTCTTCATTATTCTCACAATCGCCGGTATGGATAATCCTCCAGGGAGAATAATTGTCGGAAACGAAAGTATCGAGCAAGTTAAAGAGAGGCTTAAACTTGTCTCTGAAGAACTTGAAGAGTTTCTCGAAGCTAGCCTAGGAGCGGATATCCCTCAAGAAAAGAAAAATTCCGGAAAGGCTGCTGGGGGAAATAGTGGACCGGAGAATAGTAGTGGAAGTGCACCGGGAAGAGTTGCCGCGCAGGCGGTGGGGGTCGGGATGTCTTTTGGACAAATGGGAATGTATGATGCTGTGGGGATGGCAGAGCCATTTCTGTAAATTATTTATAGGGAGAGGTTTTCCCAAATGGGCAGGAAGGAGCTTTCCCTTCTTCTAAGTAGCGATGCAAGTGCTGGCACGATAATAAAGTTAGAAACTATCATCTAGGTCGTGGTCGATGAAATTTATATCATGAAATTCTGCAGCAGGAAAAAAAAAAAAAAAAAAAAAAAAACGAATATACTGCGTTTGCAAAAGCTGAAGCTTTAAAAATATTCTAATGATTCCAGTAATGTAGTTATACTTTCCGTCGACGAGGTTGCTTCCACATACGATATGTATGTCATGCATAGAGGTGCGCCTTTTACGGGCTTACGTCTGCTTTGCCTGGCTCTCTAAAAATATCGCGAATATTTATTTCAAGTCAAGTAATTCTGTCAAAAAAAAAAAACCAAAAAAAAACAAAAAAACGGTTAGGTTGTCCCCATTCGTGTCAAGGGGATAAAATTTGGAAAGGGTAATTATATAACGTTACCACGACGCATGTACATGTATAAGGGTGTAAGAATAAAGAAACCGACAAATGAATATTTTAGTAACGCGAAAAACCGCTGCGCATGGTGAGTAACTTAATATTTCTTGATACTGCACCGTCGGGGAGTGTGAATAACACAAGCAATCTCTGCCCGGGGCGGGCTATAAACCGGTAAGGTGTGCCGTGGGGCGGAGAGCTGGGTAAGCTGACGTCACGCGTCCGCACTTCCCCCCCCGCAGCACAACCACACTACCTCCCGATAGAGCGGTGTTTCGGCACAGAGGCAGAAAAATTACGACTGGACAAGGGTTAAAAAAGTCCAATGTGCATTCCTTTGTCTGCATAAATAAATCAACGCCTTTATATGAGTGAGCGATTTCATATTCACAAGAAATCACTCGTTACTACTGAAGAGGGAGATGGTAACTCTCTCTGTTAAGAATGGTAATATAGGAGCAGGAAACTTGTGATATTTTGAGTCCCGGGGCCGACGTAATTCGAGTACTACTCTACCTAAATGGGCGGTATTAACTCAAGCAAGAACGTAAGGGAAGTCTCACCTTCAGTTGCATGCAATGTATAGCTCTCCTGTCCAAGATACATTTGAGGCAGCGAAAAGGTGAGCTAATAGGTAAACGTCCTGCCCTAAATTGAATACCAGGCTCTCATGGATGACGTAATCTTGTATAGAAGGGAGCTTCCTTCAATCACAACGGAATACTGCTCGAGCCAGTAGTTCATCTCCCTCTTCCTCTCTTCAATCCATCGCCAGAGATTAGAAGAACGAGGACACCCCCTAACCTTACAGCCCAAATGCTAGCAACTGGCGAGAGAAAAAGTGGTTTACGGCCAGATTTAGCCATCCTCCGATGCTGCACCCAAAAAGCACTTAAATTGCAATTGATCCTTCCGCTCCAGAAGAGGTATCCTGATATTGGGGCCGCTACGGCTAGTGATTCATCTCCACTTCTTGCCCAAAGTTCGAGGTCATCCGGGTCAATGGACCCAGTAACCTGAACTTGATGCGCCTCAATGTGTGCAGGAATTCTCCGAATAGATCTGGATTTCTAAACAGCATACTACCAGGGGTCTTCTGTAACCGTCCGAGTCATATAAGAGTATCCAGACGAATATTCCCCCAGGATTGGTAGGTATGAGCGATCGATTGCGGCGCGCCGGAACCTGTCTAGTTCCAAAACGGAAGCTCGTAAGTCTCCGCACAAGTACATTAAGTACACCTGCACAAGAAGATTTAAGCAAGCTACCCATATCCCCACCTTCTTCTACCCAGGAACTAACGAACTAATTCTAGTAGCTCGAAAGGTCCCCGAGCAACGTTTGGAACAAGAGTCTGTCCCAGGGAGTACTACCGGGAATCTACGCCAACAGAACAAAGCTAGTATAGTATTATAACTACCCGGAGTGGTCAAAAGTCCCCAAAAATATATTATGCACCTCGCTTAAATATATTTGGGTGTCGATAAATATATTCCCCCTCCTGCGCAAATATATGGCACCTCACAAAGATATATAGCCCCCTCGTATAAATATATGATGGTGATATCCCAATTTTAGCGTGTGGGTAACGTTGAGGCCGCAAGGCTATACGAGCATCTTCCGCTTATGAAGCTAACCTCAGATCCAATCTGTCAGAGAAGGAAGCCCAGACACCAGGGCACCGATGTGATTTCACAAGGTAGACACGGCAACAGGATACGCAGACATGGCAACAGGCTACCTAGAAAACTGAGTAGGTTAAACCACAGATTGTCCTCCCCGGAACTACGCAGGTTAAACCGCCGATTATTTTTCTCGGAACCAGTCCCGTGGTGATCGGCATCCGTTAGTGAGGGATGAATTCTCGGTCGGCAATGGCAGAGGGATGGGCGCCGGCCGGTGGGCATTAGGGTTTTAGGGACGAAGCCTCCATCGCTACGCTTGAATGTCTACTTAGAGACTCCGCACCTTCCGATCCTTAACTTGGAGGTATGAGTACGGAGTTACTAGTAATGAGTTAACTGGCCCCCTGCGCTTTAGTTAGTTACCCTCCGCTCATATAAATATATGCATGGTCCCTTAAATATATTATGCGCTCCATACTAAACATATGTATTGTTGCTTGAATGTATAAAAGCTTACATATATATATATATCCCTGGGTAGCTTCTGCAAAATAATATGTATCTGCTGTAGCATCAAGGTATATAATCGGAGAACTTACTAAGGCTTGTTTGAGTTATCCTGGGCTAGTTAATAGGTTTTCGATGAGAATTTACATGCCGTACATTTACAACGCCAGGACCCTCATAGACAAGTTGCGAGGTACTTTCTAAGTACTACGCTGATGGAAAACGCAAAATTATAGCCGGTGGTAGTGGACAAAAGTCCCCTAAGTATTTACCTTTTCGTGTTGCGTCTTTACTTTTGAGTTTGTCTTGCACAGCTCAAAAAAAAACGTTACATAAGCAATCCTCAAAGTAAGTTTGTTGCCATTCCCAACCCATTATCTGCGTGGCTTATTTGTTCGCGATACGGCGAAATAGTTTCGTCTGCCTCACGATTAAACTTATGTGCAAAATATAGTAAAAAAATGTTTTGGATGAAGAACTAGCAATTCGATATCTCTAAGCGAAAAGGTTGCGCTGTTGTGAGATTCATCACAGTTCGCCTCGTCTCCTCCGAAATTGCTAGAGCTCCCTAGAGAGGTGCTAAACGATTCCTACAAAACTAGTGTACATACATGTAATGTGTGTGTGTGTGTGTGCGCGAACTCATTCTCATTTTATCGCATGTAATGTACAGACATATTGCTTTACACAACACTTGCGCTCACGTGACTATACTTTCAAAAACTCGCAATTGCATACATAATTGTCACTGTCAGCTGGGCCAACGAGTAGCATACAGGATATGACATATCCGGATAACTTTAGAAGCACGTATCACTCCAGTCCAAAGCTATGGATTATATATCTAAGAAACTTCATTTGCCTTCTCCCCCCAAGCGTACCAAGATATTCGACCTCTTTGACATTACACGAGTCAAGTGATTTTCGCCATTTTATGATGTGAGCTGAACTCTTTATGAACTATCAGGAACTATCAGGAATATCAGGAGCTATCAAGAAACTTTACGGAATCTGGGGAATCAGAGGTGAAGCTTGTAGTAATTTGGCATATGTTTTTTTTTTTTTTTCCCAGGGGCGAAAAGACCATTAATGAGCTGTGGAGTATACGCCTATATTATTATTGTATTTATATATTCATACGCTAAAATATAATCAAGCTAAAGAAATACTATATTTGAATGTACTAATAATAAACTTGTCGTATGTGAAATATTCTTGGGTGTGCTTTGACGTGTTTTTCGAAGTTGGCTAAATATGCCTAGGTGGCTGAGTTTAATTAAAAGTGGCGTCATACAAACACTTTTTTTCTCCTTGCATAAACCCAAGGGGCTTTTTGTCCACTATCGTCTGCCATAACCGAGAGAGAGAGAGAGGGAGAGAGAGAGGGGGGGAGAGAAGGGGGGAGAGAAGGGGGGGGAAAGTTTATATATCTTTTATCAATTTTGTCCACTTTCGCTTACCACATATAGCCTCCAAGTTGTGCCCTCCCTCTCTCAAGGTGCCAGATATCAATGAGAAATATGGAGAACTTTATTTTGCTCCGAAACAGAAGCCTACGAGTCTCCGTACACCGGTCCTCGGAAATCCAAGTAAGCCGCTCATGTTCCACTCTCCCTTTAGATACTGGACGAAAAAAAAAAAAAAAAAAAAAAAAAAAAAAAAAAAAAAAAAAAAAAAAAAAGCCACCGAAAAGCAATTGGGAAAAAAAAAAACCCGCTCGAGGAGAATCGTTTTAGGTTCACAGCTGCCGAGAAACTGAAATAAAGGTCTCGAAGTGGACTTTCCCTCTATGTATTGATAAATGAGGCACGGATACGAGTGGAGATTATGATGAACCTTACTTGGTGCCAAGACGGAATCCTGTCACTCTTCGTGTAACAGCGCTTAGAAATTTAAGTAAGTTACCAATCCTTAGCCTATTCGGGGTTCTATTCCAGCCCCAAAGACAGCGGAACATATGGCCAGAACCCCAAATAGGCTAAGGATGATAGAGACCACTTTTTCTTTAAAGGTACCAAAATTAACACCTGCGGCGATGCTATAAATTAGTCACATCGGGTGAAGTCTTTCAAATTCGCTGCAAATTTATAAAATAAGATACAAGTAATTCGTGATAGATCGCACGCAAAGAATTCTATGGCAATAGATGAACCCAAAGGAATATGATATATAAAGGTTGAAGCTATCATCAGAGAGTTAAGTCTCAGTAAAATATGTTTGATTTTTCCTAACGGGGTATCGAAGCCGAGACTCAAATGTACAAGCACAATAGACCGCGTTTCTGCGCTCAGTATTTTTCCTTTCTTCCTCTCACAGCAGTACGCTCTCTGACAAAAGGTTCACCCCGCCACAGTGATGCGCGACTTGAAAGCGGTACCTATCACATATCACTCATCGCTCATCGCTCATCGCCTCAGGTACTCACTCCGACACCTTACCTCGCATATTCCGCCTCCCACCAAATTTCTTCATCCTTCCATTCGAGGCTATCATCTAATCTTTTTTATCGACTATAATAGAAGTAGGGAATATCCTCATTATGTCTTGTTGCAAGCATAGAGTTACCCGTACGAGTAATGCCCGCAGCCAACCTAGGGTTCCACCAAGAGATGTTACTGCAGGTACAAATAATGCTCCTACCCTTGTCCCTGACGCATACCATCGTGTATTTCAAATTTCTCCTCCACCGAATCCTTTTGCTCTTCCTCATGCACATGTCTCTTTGCCGATTCCTGAACTTGGGACTCATTTTCCGGTGGATAATCACGGGGAAACAGGCAGTTTGGAGCTGCCTACTCCGGGGTTCTCTAAGTCGGCATCTATTTCGGGATTATCGGATATAGCGCTGCCTATTGCAGGACTTTCTAACGGCAACCCGCATTATCCTGATCGAGTACTTCCTCATCCGGCAATAGAACATTTAGCACTACCTAATACGGCATTGTCTCATTCGGAATCTGTTTCGGAATCGTCTGTTGCGACGTCGACTATCGCCGGTCCTTTTTACGGGAGACCGTCGTATCCGAATCGAGGAATTCCTGCCCCGATAATGGATTATTCGGCACCAACTGCTCCGACTCCATCTAATTCAGAAACCTGCCCCCAAATGGCTGGTCCAGTTCCATCTATTGGAATGACGCATATTCGAGTTGTTGCTCGCGGAGAACCACCATATTTGGCAGTATCTCATCCGGCGACACTTTGGCCTGCACCCGTTTCGGTCCCGTATATAGAACAGCCATCATCTAACCCGGTAACCCACCATGACCGCCTGACTGGCTCAACTGCGGTGGCGATGTATATCGATGGAGTGTCTAATGGGAAGATATCGCGTGGGGTACGGGCTTATATATGTGCAAGTCCTCGTGTGGGAGTCGAATCATATCCGGTAGCGTCGAATCCAGCAACGTTCAATCCAGCACCTTCACACAGCGAACCAGTACCCGTTCTGGGCACACCTATTGCCACGAGGGATATTCGGGAAACTCGTCAGGGAAGGCCGTGGTATTCGACCTCCTCGATCGCAGTCTCCTATACTTCCACAAATGTCGCTCCCACAGCGACTATCCACCTCCCTCTTCTCCAATCCATCCCTAGAGCCTCTTACTCCGAGTCTAATCACATCAAACCTCTCGCTTTCGCCTCCCTCCGAGCCTCCTTCTTCCTCCCCTCGCGTCTTATCGACCGCCCCCAGCCACCTCTCCCTCGCCCTGGATGTTACCGCCTCCCTCCGTTCACTTCCCTCCCCAACGGCTTCGCCCCTCAACTTCCCGACCTCCCTCACGACCTCCTTCTCTATCTTCTCTCGCACTTCACGCTCTCTTCCCTACTCTCACTCTCCTGCACGAATCGCTACATCCGTTCCATAATCCGGCGCTCCGACACTCTTCTCCCGACTGCGCTTCAGAAACTCTGGCCTTCCGGGAGCGCGTGGCCGCATACATGGGACTATATCCTGGATAACGTAGATCCAGGAATGGAACCGCTGATGGCGCGAGCAATGGAGTGTGTAGGGAATGACTGGAACGATAGCCGAGATAAGGACTTTGTGGATTATCTATATTGGCGCCTAGGAGTCGTTAATGAGCTGGAGGGGATGCTGAATGCTCAACTCTGGAGAGACTATGATTTAGATCCACGACGGGACCAATTGTATAGGGATCAAACAGATCCTGTTAGGAAAATCATCGCCGTTGTCTGGCGCGATGAAAGCAGAGAAGCTAGATCCTTCGTATTGCATAAGCTCTGGCAATTCACAACACTCCTCCGTTCCGCTACCCGCTTGAAATTCTCGTATTCCAATTTCCACCCGCTTGAAATTCTCGACCGTGACGCGTACGTACCACATCGTTCGTATTCAGCTCTGGGGCTAAAAGCACGACACCTTTTAACTGCGGAGGAATATCAGAAGTTGATAGAAGGATATCTTAACGACCGGAGCATAGTGGTAGAGCCGCTGGAGAGGCGGGCAATTTTGGGGGTGCTGTGGGTGCTGCACCATGTTAGAAATTCTATGTTACCGGTTGAGGATAGGGATATGGAGGAATGGAATACGAGAGCCAGAAATTTCTTTGGGATGTTTATGCTCAGGGGATTGGATTTTTTATTGGCCGGGATGAGGGGGGAGGTGAGGGAGGGAGAGCTGGAAAAGGCGTGGAGCGGGTATGGTGGTGTTACGAAAGGGGTGGGTTGGGTTACGGAGAGTTTAATGCAGAGAACAGCGGGTTGGTGAGCGCTGTTTGCTGAATTTTTTTGATTCCGTTGAGTCGGGGATTCGATGGTGCTTGTGATTGTGGCGGATACCGCTTTCAGCTCAGTGTGAGGATACATAGCTCTTCTAAATGTGAGATTAGCTTTTTAATTCTTTTTCTCTTTTACTTCTTTTCTTCTTTTTAGGTTGATTTGGCTGCTACTGTGGCGATAGGAGAAGTCGGTGTAGCGATAACTTTTTGAGAGGTAAGACAAACATGGAGGTGCGGATTGACGCAGTATTGCTAGCTTGAGTGACATTATCAAAGCTGACTCACGTGGCAGTCTGAGTTTTTCTTTTTTTTTTTTTCTCTTAACTTTGCTTTACCCTAGTTTCCAAATATTATTTCGTGCAGATTGTATTGCTTCTTTTAGTAATGAAACGGCCGATCTGGAGATGGATTTTTGCATGAATAGGAAACCATATTTGTTATTGTCGAACAGTTTAAGATTGAATCGCTGGTGCGTTTGTGAGGAATGCTGCCTGTTTGGGGATCACTACTTGGGAAAGAAAATTGTAAAATGAAGGAAAGGCCACAAGAATGCTAAATATATCAACAACAAATGTATTGGTCGCTGGAGTGTAGCGAGGAGTTGGCAATGATTAGAACGAAAGAATGTGCAATGAACACCCTATTTATACCGTAAATCTCCTCACGTGCAAAAATCTTTCACCGATAACAAGTTTAAAACAATAAATAATCGCAAAGAAATAAAAAAAAAATACCTATGTACTTGAGAAAGCCGCATAACTGGCTCTCGTAATGTACAATCGCTTTCCAATGCGTCAATTTTTTGCGTTTGATGTCGTGGGCTCGCGATGTTGATATTGCATGGTTACATGCAGCTCGGTTGGGCAGGAAAGGATAAAATATAAACTTTAGGTTTAAGATTAGACGGAAATCTGCTTGCTTCCTTTATAGCGCTCTCGGTATATGCGAATATAACCAGGTGGCTTTGGAAAACGATGGAATCTGACCGAGTGATATATTGTGATTGCGCGAAAAGAACTCCCTTCCTTTCGTTGAAATGCTTATAAAGGAGAAAATAACTGAAATTAGACAAAGAAAGTAATATAAGCACAGATCCCTTTAATTTCATATTACGGATTGCGGGATCATGGCTTTAAACAATTATTATGGGTGGCATATAGGAGAAACGGACTTTTTTTTTTTTTAAATACCGATAACATCGAAGATATAAAAATTTCGCAAACAGTCACTCACGTATTTTGATGACTCAGATAATACTATCGCATATTATCAGTTAGCGGCGCCGCCCCTCCAATAGCACCGTTTGAGGGAGCAAAGTCTGGAGAGTAGGACTTCGGGAATGATACCGTAATCGTCGACGCATACTCTTCATCCTCTTCAGTCAGATTCACAAATAAAACCAGCGCATGCCCTGGGCAAAAGCCTATTTTCCATGTCAATATTTTTCATACAAAATTAACAATAGAAACTCACAAGCCGTAACCTTCTTTGCCACTGCCGCAACCTTCAATGCCCTTCCCCACTCCCTCCCCCCCACCATCACTCCCGCAAACGTGTCTCTCTCCGTTTCCGTGCTCGGCTGACTCTCTCCGACCCCCCTCTGAGTCATAGGATTCAACGCCGGCACCTCCAACTCTTTCCACCTCGTCTCCACAGCCACCATGTCATTCCCTTCCAGCTTCATACTAAACATCCCACTATGATTTGCGGAAAGAAACAACTTCGGTTCCTCATTCCACCCCAGGCCCTTTCCTCCCATCTTCGATACCGCAGCAAGACGATTAAACCTCTCGGTTATCATGCGGATTTGGGGCAGCGGTGGGAGAATTAGGGATACTGCTGGGTCGGGACAGACTGGTTCATGAAGCTCTTGAACGGTTATCAAAGGGAGGACTCGGATGGGGACTTCCTGGGTTATCAGTGTATTACTGGAGGTGATTCCTATGGAGGTTGCGCCGTGGCTGATGGTGAGACAGAGACACGGGATTTGATCGGAGGAGCGTTTGGTGAGGCGGATTATTACTTCCCCGGCGGTGATACAGGAACGGAGAGCCCGGTGGAGCTCGGACGGGTTGAATTCGAGGTTTATGACATTATCGCGGGCGGAGTTGACGAGGTAGTCGTTGAAAAGAGTTTGCTAGGTTGGTTAGAGGGTGATGCGGGAGAAGTGATGAGGGAAGGTACATGGGGAAGAGCTCTGGAAAGGTGTTAACAGGTTCTGCGATAACAACGAGATGAGGTGGGAAGGAACATTACGCCCAAACTTGAGTGCCTTGTTCGGGGAGAATTGTGAAGCGGACTTCGCTGTCGTCGAGATGCAGCCAGCAAAAGGGGCCCATGGGGCTAAGCGAGCCCATGAGCTCTGAATTCCCCATCAATCCCACTTTTTCATTCTTCTCGCTCATTAAGCAAATCGGACTTACTTGCGAAGCTTTTCACATTCCGTATCTGGCCTCGAAAGCGCATTTTGCACAGCCGTCGGATACAACGTCGTTCAATGCAATTTGTCTCGTACAAAGTAGCGGGGGAGACGCGACGTTGGCAAACGCACGCGTTCCAGATCGACTTCACCGGCGTCGGCAAAACGTTTCTCCGATCACCGGTAAGGAAACCTCCGTCCTCAACTCCATACCGGATCGGTGAACCTCGACCATGTCGCTCCGGCCTCCTCTCCGCCGGCTGCTTTCCCTTCGACAACCACAATTCCCCATTTTCTCCCTTCACAAGCCATCCGCACCTCCATCTCGATCATTCGCAGCGAGGGGGGCCCCCATTACCCGCATCGATCCTCCCCCTCCGAAATTTCCGCTGCGGACCAAGACCAAGCCCAAACCCGCCTATGAACGAGAGCCTCCTGGTCCCCTCCCCCAAATAATCTTCGGCACCACCACCATCCTCCTCGTCGGCTACTTGATCTACCTCACCTCCCGTAACAATGCTCCCAAAGTACTCTCCCCCGACACCTTCCTCCCTTTCAACCTCACATCCATCACCCCCATCTCCACCAAGTCTTCCAAAACCGCGATTTTTACAATCGCTCCGGAGGTTAATATAAAAGACCTCTCCCTCCCGCGCGAGACCGGTATCGTTAGCGTGCAGATTGTGCAACCGGCGATGCAGATCCTACGTCCATATACCCCGCTTCCGAGTTCCCCGGGAGAGTTACGGTTTTTAATTAAACTGGAACATGGAGGCGAAATGTCGCGGTATCTGTTCTCCATGGCCCCTGGGGCAAAAATTCATTGTCGTGGTCCTTTCTCGACGTACAAGTATCCGGCGTATGTTGGAAAGGGCGGAGAGGGCGCGATTATAGCGTTTGTTGCTGGCGGAACAGGAATTGCGCCGGCGATTCAGGTAGCGGAGTCACTGCTTTCGCAGAATGAACAGAATAGGATGCGGGTGTTGTGGGCGGTACGATATAGAGATGAGACGAGAGGAGAAATGGAGAAGGAGGTGGTGAGGTTGAAGGAGAGGTTTGGAGATAGGTTTGAAATGGATGTGTTTGTGGATGAGGAGAGGAGGTTTATTGGGTTGAAGGATATAAGGAGAGTTATAGAGGGGGAGAGGAAGAAGGTTGTGCTGGTTAGTGGGCCGGATGGATTTGTGGGGTATGTGGCGGGAGAGAAGGAATGGAAAGGTGGGAAGGAGTTGCAGTGGAGGTTGGGAGGATTATTGGGAAAGGCTTTGGAAGGGCGGGAAGATCAGGTGATTGTTTGGAAATTGTAGTGGTATTGAAGGGATGGACGTGTAAATATTAGATAGGATAGAAGTACTTATAAAAATAGAGGATGATGAAAAAAAAAAGTTTGGGCTTTTGCAAGTTGTGAGTACTTGAACTTGACATAGCCAAAACTGCCCGTTTCTCGTATGCCTTATATAATACTTGAAAAAAAATCCGGAACCCAGTAAAAATTGAACGAAAAAGTATATCATACCTAAGCTATCCATCTATTCACTTAGGCGATCTTTCCTACTAAATTCCGTCCATATAGCTCAGCCACTTCCCCACTTTCCCCCCGGACGCCAGTGATTCATCTACTTGTCCTTTTTTTTTTTCTCGGTTCACTTTTCTGCATCACCTTCCATCAACTTCATGTTTTATGAAGTGACGTGGTTTAAATTTTGGCTCGGTCATCTATAGTCAAACTTATCATATAGAATATCTTCTTCCATTACCGGTTATTCGTTCTACATCGCTGCTTTTTTTTTATTTTGCCATTCATTTGTTCCAATTGCTGTCATCTACCTTCTTTCTTTCTTTGAGATCTGGCGGGCGAATGAGATTCAATTTAGATACTTTACTTTCGTTCCCTTTGCAATTGCCACAGATATGCCTCTTAGCTTCGTTCGCATTCGTCCTTATATTCCTCCATATATTCCTTCAGCTTTTAGGCTTCAATCACAATTTCATCCACTTTCTATTCTTATCTATGAACATGTTCTTGATTGCGGGTTCCCAAAGCTAAGATTTCATAAAGTTCAATTCACAGCTACCGCACGCTACCAACAACCTGGCGGGGAGCAGATCCCCCCACCGGCTGTCAGGATACTGACTGATCTGGGTCTAATACATACCCTCCAGATTATCGTTGCTACCGATCGCGAATTTAGGAAGATCACTTGCTTTAAGGCTTTACCATATAATGTAGATGGTTCTTGGAATATTACGGCTTTTCTTTATAGAGATATATATTTTTTTATAGATTGGATCGTGCAGCTGCGCAGATATCTGTCCGCAGAACCCTATACACAGATATTTGTCTCGGAGGATGGCTTATATGGAGATATCTGTTGCATATGTTCACTTTCTAGT
>JABYPW010000900.1:0-19527 GCA_016880775.1 Phymatotrichopsis omnivora
GACCTCAAGAAGCAATCACTCTCATGTTGGATCTCAGATAGAGATTGGTACACTGTACACAACAAGGAGAATTGCCTTGTGGACAAGTTACCTGATCTTCAGCTCATGTCTCCGAGTTGATTTGAGATGTTAGGTAGGATAGCCGACTGGCACATGGAACTCATGGAGAGGTTCCCGTAACAATTCATATGATAACTGTAGGGCTGACTTCCTATACCTAGTCAGGGTAAACAGCAAAGCCACAATATGCTACACTATACCACGAGGTTATATGATAGAGGATCATCTTTATAGCACTTAACACAATAGTGAAGAGTAGAGATGGCATACTCATATGTTGACAATCTAAGTATAACCTCTATCATAGCATATCATCTAGGTACCTTGACACAGACCACTACAGGTGTTCATAACACTATGCTCCTTCTAAGGTGCATGGTCCCTTATATACATATGAGTTATCTTTATGTCAATTCTTCAACTTCCCTAAGAACAACCATGATAGTTGAATGGTTTCCTGTAGCCTATAGGGGGAGATTATCCTGACTTGATGGAGCTTAAAGGGGACTTACGGTCATGTAGTAGACATGATGATGATGATGATGATGATTATTCATTCTTCATTTGCTAAACTACTCTTCATAGCTTACAAAAGAATCTACATAAATTGCAAGACTATAGCATACCCAAAAGAAAAAACCACACAACTAACTAAAGAAACCACCTATTAAAACAAAGATCTGAAAAAATGCCAGGCAAAGCCAAACAACTAGAAAAAGCAGGTACCGGCGTTTCCTTCACCTCAAATCCACCCTCACTAGACAAAGGCGACAAGGAACAAGGAGAGATGTAAAAAGGAGAAGATGGTAATGGTTGCTTAGCAGGATCGACATATATGATATCCATATATAACCATAGAACTGATTGCACCCACGGGCCATATAAAGAATATCTGCTCAGGGGTCTTAGAGAGGAAAGGGGGGTACAAGACTTTGGTTTATAGGCAGGGACACTTACTTGCACTTGAAACTTGTACTGGTTTGGGTGTATGGGTTACCCAGTTCTTGTGGGCTTCAGGTATTCAGTGAGCTTTTAGAGCAGTGACAGTAGACATGATGGTGTTGCCCTGCTGTATTAAAGTGAAACCAAACTGTAGAGGAAGGAGTAACTATACATACCTCAATTCCTCTATCTCTGCTTGAATGGTGGAGCCTCCTCTAACTTAGTGGCTAAATGCTCTACCTCTTAATGGGCCTGTCAAAAGGCTACAAGAGTATCGATAGGTTTGCTGTTAACTAGCATTGACTCCAAGGGTTCCCAAGATCCCTTGTCCTGAGAATATCATTCCCACAGCACCAAGTATTCTACCTGCTTAGTCTTTTGATTGTGTTAAACCTTAGTAATTTCTTTGACGAAGAAGTAGTTTTTGACCTCCTCAATCTTAGGGGTAGGAGGAGGGTAGATACGAAATCTACTGGAGACCTAATATGGTTCAAGTTTGGAGACATGGAAGATAGGGTAGATCTTCCATGAGAAGGGAAGCTTAAGCTTATAGTCCTAAGGACTAAGAGGTTTGATTATCTTAAAGGGGCCAGTAAACTTAGCATCTAATTTATGGGAAGGTTATGAGGGGGTGATATCGTCTTGCTTCAAAAGGACACAGTCGCTGGGCTTGAGAGCCAGGAAGTATTGTTGAGACTTATCATACCATGCAACCATCTTTTGTTGAGTAGTGAAAAGACATTGCCATATGGTTCCCCATTCTTTAGTCAGTGCCTCACTTCCCTAATAGGCAGAGACTGTTTATATAGCATTGAGCAAAGGGTGATATACAAAGTTGGTGAAGAGAGGGGATACCCCAGTGGAAGACAATTTGGTGTTGTTGTATATAAACTCTACTAGGGTGGAAAAGAAGACCTAGTCCAATTGCTCAAAGTTAATACATGTATAGATAGAGTTCCAGGACCTAGTTAAGCAATTCCATTTATCTGTCTATCTGGGGGTGAGCAGTAGTGCTCTTAAACAACTGA
This sequence comes from Phymatotrichopsis omnivora, assembly GCA_016880775.1. Taxonomy (NCBI): domain Eukaryota; kingdom Fungi; phylum Ascomycota; class Pezizomycetes; order Pezizales; family Rhizinaceae; genus Phymatotrichopsis; species Phymatotrichopsis omnivora. The sequence continues at coordinate 2,031 of JABYPW010000900.1, forward strand.
ACCCTGAGATTATCCATCATATGACCATAGAAGGCTTCGAACTTGGGGTCATGGTCAGAAACGATGTTAGCCTGGAAGCTATAGTATCTCTAAATCTCATGGACAAAGATATTGGCTAGGTGCCTGGAGTAGACATAAAGGCTAAGAGGCATAAAGTGTGCCATCTTAGAAAATCGATCAATGATCACCTATATTTATGTGAAGCCATCAGAATAAGGGAGGTCCATCATGAAGTCTATGGAGATCGATTCCTATAACTGATATAGTGCTTCCAATACTAGTAATTACCTATAGGCTTTGTGGTGGCGGGCCTTATTACATTGGCACTAGTTATATGCAGAGATATACTTATCTATATCCTGCCATCAATGTAGCCAGTAGAAGTCTCTATTGGTAATATCGAAGGTCTTATTATGGCCTAAATAGTATACCATGGGGTGATCATACCTGGACTTAAGAACCTCAGTACAGAGAGATGGGGGGACATCCCACAAACTATTCCACATTGGAAGGCCATCATGAACTGAGTAGGGTTCCTGTAGTGAGCTAAGAATACTTTGGCATTCAGGGTCAGTAGCAACAGCTTCCCTCAAGTCTTGATAAAAGGAAGGATTGGGCAAAGTATATGATTTCTCAATTACAGTAATATAATCTCCTTTCTTGAGGAAGAGAAGACTAAGCTCAGGTGCCCTCTATAGGGACATGGTCTCCACATCTACTCAAGGCATCAGCCACATCATTGGACTTACCTAGCTGATATACTACCTAGAAATCAATGGTGCCCAACTTCTCCACCCAGTGGGCCTGTCTCCTAGAGAAGAGCTTAGTGGTTGTAAAGTACTCCAGGTTCTTATAGTCCATGATCACCAGCACTGGATAAGCTATTTCTTTACACCAATGTCACTATTGTGTATAAAGGCAATTGAAGACTATGAGCATTTCCTTATCATAGATCTCATAATTCTGCTCTACCAGTTCAAGTTTATGAGAGTAGAATGCTAAGGGTGAATAGAGCTATCAGGAAACTGGTGCGATAGGACACCCCTAATGGCAAAATCACTGGCATTTGTTTCAGCTTGCAAGGGGACTTAAGAATCATAGTGGACAAGGATGGGAGTAGAGCTAAAAAGGGCCTTATTAGTGTCAAAGGCAGATTGCTACTAAGAACCCTAGGTCTAGGGCTAGTCTTACTTAGTGGGGTTTATTAGGGGCATGGCGATCTTTGAGAATCCATAAATAAAGACTCGATAAAAGTTTGCCAGGCCTAAAAAGGAGTGGATGTTGCGAACTATAGTAGGAGTTAGCCAATCTTAGATAGATTAGATCCTATGCTCAGAAATGCTGATGCCTTTATTGGAGAAGATGAAACCAATGAATTCCACCTCATAGACTACCTAGACACACTTAGACAGTTTGAGTGCCAACTTGTGGTGGTCAAAGTGCTTGAGAACTTTATACACAAGATGGTCATATTCTTCCTTGGTGGTAGTATAGATAAGGATGTTGTCCTGGTATATGAGGACACCAAGATCTAGGAGGTTGTAAAAGATCATCTTTATCATTTCCAGGAAGATAGCAGGGGCATTGCAGAGACTAAAGGGTGTTACCAAATACTTATACTGGCCATAACGAGTGCAAAAAGATGTTTTCCACTTATCACCCTCAGTAATATAGATGAGATTATAGCCATTCTTGAGGTCAAGTTTGGTGAACCACTTCAAATTGCTTATTTAGTCTCATAGTTTACCTATAAGGGGTAGAAGATAGTGGTTTTGAACAACGATTATATTCAAAGCCCCGTAGTTGACACAAAGGTGGAGGGAACCATTAGCCTTCTTGACAAATAGGATAGGAGTACCTATAGGAGACTTAGAGGGCCTTATCTTTCCCTCCTTGATCATGTAATCAAGGTACTCTCATAGGGCCTAGAGCTTAGTCTCATAGAGTTGGTAGAGCAGGCCCTAGGGAGTAGTTGTCCCTTCCTTCAAATTGATTTTGCAGTCCTATTCCTAATATGGAGGTAGTAAAGAGGCTAGGTATTCAGAGAAGATGGTAGGATAGATTTGTTCACACTTATGACCTTCAGAGGTTAAGGAGATAGAAGATGGTATGAAGAGCTCAGCGAATTCGCTAATATGAGCCCTAGTCATAGCAATGCACCAATAACAGATAACTCCTTCATTGGCTGGGGTGTCCACCCACCTAAGTAGCCTACTACTGACAGCCTCAGTATTGGCATATAAGTCATCATCCCTCATTAATTCAAATGGAAAGGCCATCTGGATAGAAGGCATCATAAGATGGTGCATGCATTTAGAGGAGGGAAATCCCACAAGAATAGCCTAGTCATAATTGACCTATGGTTCATGATCTTGGAACTACTTAACAGGAAGATATATGTCTATATCAAGAGGCATAGGACCATTGTCAAAGTCGATGACTTCACAATAGTTGAGGACCTGTATTTGCAACTTAGGAGTATAATACCACTCCTGTCTGCAGGAACTATCATAGAGGAACCATTGTAGGCAAAGACATTGACTACCTAGGACCATTTCTTCTTAGGGATAGGGAACCGATCTGAGATATAAGCACTGGTAACTCCATTGTCCAACTTGGCTATAGCTGTAATCACATGTACCAGGGGACACTTGATCAAATAGGTTTTCCAGCGAAGAGTCACCTGAACTGTAATACACCTGCCTTAGGCAGGGCCTTCTTTAGAAGAAACGATGGTTGCTATTTTAGCAGTAGTGAATACATTCCCTGATCTCTCCTAGGAAACTCATAGCTAGAGTTTACTATATGTCTTATCTGCAAGGAGGTTGTTCAAAAATGGAGGAGTTAGAAAATCAGTGGTAAAGGAATAAAGCTATGCAAATAATAATAAAGAGTGGTGGTCTGCTATATGGCCAGTGCATTTTGACCCAGTGTGGGTCCTCCTTAGGCAGAACTTTACACAAGAGAAAAAACATAACCTCTGGCCAATGCCTATAAAAAAAAGAAGGAAAATAAAAATACATGAGGGTATCATAACAGTTGTAAAATATTAGGTCAAAATACATCACTCATAGGTATTATGAATTACATTAGCCTCAATGCTAGTAGGCCCACCTACTGAGAATAGAATGATAGTTCTGAACACTAGCTCCTTAGTAAGAAAAGTATAAAGGAAAGTTTAATCAATGGACTTTAAGGAAATTTCATGCCTACAACTGCTTCAAACTAACTGGGTCTTAAAGGAAACAATGGAAAAACAAAGGAAAAACATTAGGAGAGGTGGCGTGGGATGCCATAAGGAAAGGGACACGCACACTATAGGGATGTCATCCCCATCCTTCCAGTCATCTGGTAGATCAACCACTCTTGCAACAGAGGTCTTTTGCTACTTAGAGGAGGAAGAGTTCCTATCATCTTTGGTATTCCTCTTAGAAGAGGATATGATCTTGACAGATAAGATAGAGAACTTCCTTGTCAAGTAACAGTCCTTCATACCATGGTGCTTAGATAATCAGCACAGATAGGCCTTGTACTTGTTAGCCTACTCCTTCTATTCCTCAGTGAGTTAAGGAAGCTTCCCTTTATCCTAGGAAGAGAATCCTAAGGGATCTTTGTCCTACATCTGTTTTGGTTTCAAAGGAGTAGACTGGCTGGAGGTCTGCTTATTTGAATGTCCCTTCTGGGACTCCTGGACAGCCACCTAGGTATCTTCTATCGCCAGGGTTACGTGAATAATATGAGATAGACATTGAGCTATAGGAGTGTCATGTTGGGTTCAGGCTACCATAGCCAGGTAGAGATCTTCCTTGAGGCCCCTCTCTCCACCCAAAACTTGAAGGGCTCTTGATCATACATAGTGATCTAGTTCAGGGCCTCTATATGGGTAAGGTAGGACAGGATCCCCTTGGTCTACTTAGTATTGATGATCTCCCTGATAGCCTGGGGCTTTCTGGTGAAGGCTCTGAAGTAGGTTCTCAATGCTTTGGTGAAGTCCTCCTAGATGGTATTCTGCTAGGTCCAACAGTGAGCATTGGCCTACTACTAGACTACAGCTATACCTATCATATATATGCTTATAAACCTAGTCTTGATCTAGTCATAGGGGAAGGAATATAACTGGAGGGTAAAGTAGTTCTTGCACTAGTCAATGAACTTCCTTATATCCTTAACCTTCCGTAAGAACTTCTCTGGATCTACTAGCTTGGGACCCTTGAAGGCAGACAACATAGGAGGTAGAGATAGGGTTGAATGTCTAGAATAGGGAGCTAGGAGGGTGGACTATCAGAGGGCCTCTTACATAATACAGATAATATTACTCTCCCAAATGGGATGAGGAGAGGTTAGCTAGGGAGGAGGTGTAAAAGAGGTAAAGGAGGTGGGAACTCTTGCCCAAGATGGTCATATAATAGTAGAATAGGAATTGCTAGGAGGAGCAGGAGAGGGAGAGATAGGTCAGGTAAGAGGATGAAAGTCCAGAATAGGATGCCGAGGCTTGAGTAGAGCAGCAGAGATATAGGTATCCCTATTGTCAAGGTCAACTACCTTTATAGGATTGTGAGAAACTGGAGATGATACGATAGAGTTGTAGATATCTTTATACTGGTAGTATATCTCCTTCCATAGCTCACCATTATCTAACACTTTCATGAGGTCCTCCCTGAGCTTAACCACATCCTCCTTGCTTACAGTAGACCTAGCTGAGTGGGCCTTATTAGTGGCCTTGAGTCTCAGAACCTCATATTCTGCCTCGCTAAGTCTAGCCTGGAGTAGCACCTTAGCCTACTCTCGGACTTCAATTCTGTCTTTTGCTTGATCTACTGTTACCATTAAATTGGCAATTTGCTAATTTGGGGAAGCCAGCATATGCAGAGCCTTATCTGCCAACTACTGACAGAGCATAGCAATCTGCTTGTTCAGCCCCTTAAATACATTTTAATGGGCCTTGTTCAGGGTGTTAGTGTAGTTAGTCTCCCTTTGAGCAAAGGTAGCCCTATCCTTCTAGATCTATTCTATTATAGAAAGGAGCAAGTTGGTGATTGAGAGGGGGAAGGCAATGGACATTTTGGGAAGAGGTTTCTAGATGGTATGATGGAGGATGATGGTAGCATGAATGATTGAGGCCATTTCATCACACTGTTTCTAAAACTCCTCCTCTATGTTCTAGATAGCCTATTTGAAATGGTCTTCCCCCAAGAATACCCTCGCCTAGTAGAGAGGTTGTACAGTGGTAACATAGTTATCTATTACCACTTTCTGGTGCTTGTTAGTATATTGCAACTCCACTGGCTTGAGGTCTATTATGGGCTCCTCATGCATAGAAACATTAGAGGCCAAGGATCTGGTGGTCTGAACTATTCAGGCTAATGGGTTGGTGAGCTATATACCCACAACAAGTGCAAGAGAGGATGTATCATGTATCAGGATATCGGAAGAGAAAGAAGTCATCTTCTTCAAAGAATGTAGTATGATATATCACCCTATATAAATGTATTTGACTCAGTAAAGATACCTTAGGTATACCTTGTAAACATTACTGAGTAAACTTAGATATTTCAGCTAAATAAGAGCTCAACTGGAAAATATATTTCCTATAACGTTCGAGGTGGACTTCAAGTGTTGAAGACAAGAAAAGATGAATATATTCTTTAAGGCTCGAAGATAACTCAAAGGCTTTCACAATGGAGATTGCAGAGAAAACTCAGATACTATGAACTGAAGAGGATAGGAAGGAAATAATGAAGACTGAAAGACCTGTATACTTAAATACATTTCCTTTAACCTTAGATAATAAAGAGATGACAAACGAAATAGAAACATAAAGAACCATTTCACAACCTAGACTATCTATAATTCGTAATGGCCAAAACCTATAGAAGAGTCTAGAATAACAGGATGCAATTAGTACTTGATTTGACTATGATCATCTATTACTCTCTTAGGCCTTACTCCTGATTAGTGATAGTCTCTTGCGATATGAGTCTGATCACCCGATGATGACCTCATAGCTGACTAGGCTGATGTCACATCATACTATTAGCTGATCATATGATAACTATAGAGCTCACTTCCTGCACATAGTCAGCGCTAATAGTAAAGCTACACCATGCTATGCCATGCTGCAAGGTCATATGACAGAGGATTGTCTCCAGAGGACTTAACATAATGGTGAAGGGTAGAGATGGCATACTTACATGTTGACAATCTAAGTGTAACCTCCATTATATTACATAGTCTAGGTACCTTAACATAGACCACTACCAGTGTTCATAACATAAACCCCCTCCTAAAACATAGCATCTACCTAAGCAGCTTCAAAAAGACCATTAGAATCGCTATCCCTAAGCCTAAAAAGCCCAGCTACAATTACCCTAATACCCTCTAATATATATTTCTCATAGATACCCTGGCCAAGATCCTGGAAAAAATAATAGTAACAAGGCTATTGTAACATACTATCGACAATAAAATGATTACCCTCAACTAGTATAGAGCCCTCCCTAGTAGGTATACTATAGATGCAGTCAATACCCTCAAACACAATATCAGAGATGCCAAAAATAGAGGATAGAATGTAATACTTCTATTCATAGATGTGGAAAAAGGATTCGATAGAGTAGACTCCCAGCAACTCCTATACACCCTAGAATAAGGCAACACCCCAAAGTATATTTCACACTGGGTAGTATCCTTCCTTAGTAATAGCATGCTAGCATTCTTAGACTGAGGGTCTGTCTCCTAATATATAACTGTCAGAATATGAGTACTACAAGGATTGCCTATCTCCCCCTTCCTCTTTAATATATACATGGGTAGACTAATAATAGATAGCAGGGTACTAAAAACTTACATGTATGTAGATGACCTTTGTATAATGGCAGAAGGAGAGAACTACTAAGAAAATATTGAGAACATCAAGTGCTTCTACAAAGAAGTCCAATAGGCAAAACTGGACCAGCTCAAACTATAACTATTAGAAGGGAAAATGGAGGTTTAGCATATTAGCCCATGATCTAATGATCATCTGCTAGAGATCACTGTCTAAAACCAAGTCTTCTACCATAAACCCATAGTCAGGTACCTAGGAATCATGCTGTATGAAAAAGGAGGAGTGCTTCAGTACTACTATCACTGAACTAGATATGTACAAGAAGTCCTAGGTAGGATCTCCTAGTTAACAATAGGAGGAAAAGGCCTGTTCCTAGCTATGGCCCTCAAACTAGTAAAGGCGGTCATCGTCCTGTCTGTTATGAACACTGGTAGTGGTCAGCATCAAGGTACCTGGACAATGCGCTATGATGGAGGTTACGCTTATAATGTCAACATGTGAGTATGCTGTCTCTACCCTTCACCATTGTGTCAAGTGCTCTGTAGATGATCCTCTATCACATGGCTTCATAGCCTAGTATGGAATAGTGGAGCTTTGCCGTTAGCCCTGACTAGGTGCAAGAAGTCAGCCCCACAGTTACCACATGATCAGCTATCGGTATGACATGACATTGGCCTAGTCAGCCATGAGGTCAAGATCAGGCGATCGGACTTGTATCGTGAGAGACTATCACAAATTGGGAGTAAGTCCCAAGAGTGTGATAGGCGATCATAGTCAAGTGGAGTACTAATCGCGTCCTATCCTTTCTGGATTCTTCTACAGGTTTCGGCGATTAGGAATCAAGGGATGATCTAGATTGCAGATGGGTTTCTTTATGTTTCCATTTTGTTTATCATCTCTTTGTCATCTCGCATAAAGGAGGCATATTTAAGCATGCGGTTCTGTCTTGTCTTTGTCTTTTCCTTCCTTCCTTCTTTAGCACATAGCTACCTTGTCTTCTCTGCGATCACCATTGTGAAACCCTTTGAGTTATCTTCGAGCCTTAAAGAATATATTCATCTTTCCTCTCTTCTACACAAGAAGTCCACCCTGCACTTATAGGAAGAATATCCTTACAGTTGAGCTTTTGTTTAGCTGAGATATATAAGTTCACTCAGTACTGTTTGCGAAGCATGCCTGAGGTATTCTTATAGAGACATATATGTGCTATATAGGGTGATCCGTCACACTATATTCTTTAAAGAAGATGGCTTCTTCTTCTCGCGATATTCTGATGGCTAATGCATCTTCTCTCACTCTCGTTGTAGGCACACAGATCACCAACCCAATGGCCTGAACAGTTCAGACCACTCATTCCTCGGCCTCCCACATTTCAATGAATAAGGAGGCCACAATCAACCTTAATGCTGTAGAGTTGGCTTATGCCAACAAGTACGAGAAGGTGGTGATTGACAACTTCAACACCACTATGCAGGCCCTGCACCAGGCCCACACATTTCTAGGGGAAGAGCACTTCAAACAGGCTATCCAGAACATGGAAGAGGAGTTCCAGAAGCAATGGGATGACATGGCTACCATCGTGTATACCATGATCATCCTCTATAGGAACATCTACAAGCCCCTTCCTAAGATGTCCGTAGCCTTCCCCCCATCCATGGCCAATCTCCTCCTTTCAGCAATTGAGTAAATCCAAAAGGACAGATTATCCTTTGCTCAAAGGGAGACAGACTACACCAATACACTGAACAACGCTCATCAGCAGGTGGTCCAGGAGCTCAATAAGACAATCTCCAAACTCAGCCAGCAGCTCTTGGACTAGGCTCTAAGTCTGGTGCCTCCCCTAATGAACGAATTGCCACTCTTACAGTATCACTGGAATAAGCAAAGTCCAGTGTTCAAATCCTATAGCAGAATGAGGTGTCGCTCCAGGCTAGACTTCTGGAGGCAGAGAAGGAGGTTTTGAAGCTCAAGGCTGAGAATGAATACCTCTCCTCCAGGTCTACATTGAGGAAGGAAGATGTGGTCAAGCTCCAGGAGGACTTGATGCAGTCCACCGATGATGCCAGGATATGGAAGGACCTCTACTATCAATATAAGGAAACGTATAGGTCCATTGTCTCCCCACCGGTGTCAAGAGCACAGGGAGAGGTTATTGATCTTGAGGCTTAAACTACCCACATTTCTGCCCCTCCACCACAGGCATGACAGGTTATCCTGTCCTTCGTTCTGCCCTCCCATCCTATCTCCCCTATTCCTCCTCCAGTCCTGGCCCATCTGACCACTGCTGGACCTTCTAGGGCCCATGAACTCCCCTCCTTCGCTTCCTTTACACCTCCCCTTCAGCTAACCTCTCTACGTCCCCTTCAGGAGAGTCATATTATATGCATTGTACAGGAAGCCCTTTTGCAAACTGCCCAACTACCACCTCCCTCCAACTAATCAACCCCTGCTCTACCTCCTATGGTTTTGGCCTCCTTCAAAGGTCCCAAGCCCGCTGATCCTGAGAAATTCTGGGGAAAGGTGGAGGATATAAGGAAGTTCATTGAGCACTACCAGAACTACTTTGCCCTCCAAGCTCATGCCTTCCCCCATGACTGGATCAAAACCAGATTTGCCTCGACGTACATGATGGGTACAGCAGCTGTCTGGTGGAGAGCCAATGCTCAGCAATAGACCCAACCCACCACTATTTAGGAGGACTTCACGGAAGTAGTGAAGACTTTTTTCAGAGCCTTTACCACTAAACCCCAGGTGATAAGAGAGATCATCAATGCTAAACAAACCAAGGGGATCCTCTCTTACCTCACCCATATGGAGGCTCTCAACCAGGTCGCTCAGTACGACCAAGAAGCCTTCAGATTTTGGGTGGAGAGAGGTCTCAAGGAAGATCTCCACCTGGCTATAGCTGCCTAGACCTAGTACGATACTCCAGCAGTGGAGTGGTTGTTGCATGTGGTCTAAGTGGGCCTGGCAATAGATGATGCCCGTATGGCCATCCAGGAATCCCAGAAGGGATATACGACCAAGCAGACCACTACCCCGTCTGCTCCTTCCAAGTCCAAAAAGACCTAGGACAAGCATCCCTTGGGGTCTTCTTCCCAGGACAAGGGGAAGCTTCCTCAACTCACTGAGGAATAGAAGGAGTGGGCTAAAAACAATAGAGCCTATCTTTGCTGCCTATCTGAACACTACAGTGTTAAGGATTGTTACTTCATGAGGAAGTTTGCGATCTTATGTATCAAAATCACCTCCTCTTATAAGAGGAAAGCTGAGGACAACGGTAACTCCTCCTCCTCCAAGCAGCAGAAGAGGTCTGTAGCTGCCTGAGTAGTCGATCTCCTAGATCACTATAAGGATGGGGACGATATCCCTATGGTGTAAGTTGCCCTCTCCCCTGTAGCATCCCATGCCACCTTTCCTATATTGTTTTCTTTCTCTGTTTCCTTTAAGTCCCAGTTAGATTGAAGCATTAAATTTTTGGCATGAAATTTCCTTTAAGACCATTGTTTGAAATTTCCTTTTTGCTTTTCTTACTAAGGAGTTGGTGTTCATAACCGTTATTGCATTCTCGGTGGGTGGGCCTGCCAGCATTGAGGATAATGTAATTCATGATACCCATGAGTGATGTGTTATGACCTAATATCTGTTGATGACTGTTATGATACCCTCATGTATTATTTTCCTTCTTTTCTTATAGGCATTGATTAGAGGTTGTTTTCGTTTTCCTTGTAAGTTCTGCCTGAGGAGGACCCGTACCGGGTCGAAATGTGCTAGCTGTATAGCAGACCACCATTCTTTACTGTTTTTTGTACCTAACTGTTTTCTGTTTCACCTCCAGCACCTTTCTAACTCCTGCTTTCTGAAAAAACCTCCTTGTAGATAAGATGTATAGCAAGCTCTGGCCATGAGTTTCCTGCGAGAAATCAGGGAATGTATTCGCTACCGCCAATATGTTAACAATAGTTTCCTCCAAAGAAGGCCCTGCCTAAGGCAGGTGTATTACAGTTCCAGTGACTCTTCGCTAGAAAACACACATGATCGAGGTTCATTAAGTACACATAATCACAGCTACAGCTAAGTTGGACAATGGAGCGACTGTCGCCGACATCTCAGATCGCCTCCCTGTCTCTAAGAAGAAGTGGTCCATGGCAGTCAACGTCTTCACCTACGATGGTTCCTGTAGTCAAGACTGGTACTATACTCATAAGCTGTAAATACGGGTCCTTAACCATCGCGAACTTATTAACTTCGACATTAGCTCTATGCCTCTAGACATTGACATATATCTTCCTGTTAAGTGGTTTCAAGATCATGAACCACAGGTCGATTATGACTGGGCTGTTCTCATAGGATTCCCCTCCTCCAAATGCAAGAACCATCTTGTGACACCATTGGTCCAGATAGCCTCAGCATTTGAGTTACTCAAGGATAATGACTTCTATGCCAATACCAAAGCTGTCGGTGGTGGGCTGCTTGGGTGGGTGGACACCTCAGCCGACTAAGTGGTTGTATATTGTTAGTGTACCGCCATGACTAGAGCTCCAGTTAGTGAATGCGCTGAGCTCTTCATGCGGTCTTCCATCTCCTCGACCTCTGAAGGTGATACGTGGGAACAGATCTATCCTGCTGTCTTCTGTAAATGTTTAGCCTCCTCGTTCCCTCCCCATAGGGAATGGGACTGCAAAATCGATCTGAAGGAAGGAATGACTCCTCCCTAAGGCCTGCTTTACTGTCTGTCTGAGACTGAGTTCCAGGCCATGCATGAGTACCTTGATCATATGATCAAGGAGGGAAAAATGAGGCCCTCCAAGTCTCCCACAGGCGCTCCTATCCTGTTCATGAAGAAGGCTGATAGTTCCCTGCACCTTTCTGTCGACTACTGGGGTTTGAACAAAATTGTTATTCAGAACCGCTATCCTCTGCCCCTTATAGGTGAACTTTGAGACTGAATTGGCAATGCAAAATAGTTTACCAAGCTTGACCTCGAGAATGGCTATAACCTCATCCACATTGCTGAGGGTGATGAGTGGAAAACATCTTTTCACACTCGTTATAGCTAGTACGAGTATTTAGTAATACCGTTTGGTCTGTACAATGCCCCAGCTATCTTTCAAGAAATGGTGAACATGATATTCTATAACCTCCTCGATCTATGTGTCCTCATCTACAAGGATGATATCCTAATCTACACCGCTACCAAGGAAGAACATGACTGACTCATCCATGAAGTCCTCAAGTGCTGGGATCGTCACAAACTGGGCCTCAAGCTAGCCTAGTGTGTCTAGCAGTCTACGAGGTCGCATTCCTTGGGTTCATCATCTCTGAGAAGGGCATTAGCATTTTGTAGGATAGAATTCAAGCTGTCTGAGATTAGCCGACTCCCACTATAGTTCACGATGTCTACTCCTTTTTGGGTCAGGCAGACTTTTGCCAGGTTTTCATCTAGGGATTCTCGAAGATCGCTACACCCCTGATAAACCTTAACAAACAAGACCAGCCCTGGAGATGGGGGTCTCAGCAGCAATCTACCTTCGACACCCTCTAGGACCTCTTCACCTCTGCACCTATCCTTATTGACCACGATTCTCAAGTCCCCCTTCAAGCTGAAACCGATGCTAGTGATTTTGCCCTTGGGGGCATACTGTCGCAATGATTTCCTGATGGCTCTATTCAACCATTGGCATTGCACTCTCACAAACTTCAACTGGCGGAGTGGAATTATGAGATATACGATAAGGAAATGCTTGCAGTGTTTGGATACCTTTATATGCAATGGAGACATTGGTGTGAGGGAATGGCTCATCCAGGGCTGGTAGTGACAGACCACAAGAACCTAGAGTACTTTGCGACCACTCAGCTCCTCTCTAGGAGACAGGCCTGGTAGATGGAGAAATTGGGCACCATCGATTTCCAGATAGTGTATCTGCCAGGTAAGCCCAATGACGCAGATGACGCACTGAGTAGACATGGGGACAACATCCCTACAGAGGGGGCACCTGAGCTTGGTCTTCTTTTTCTCAAGAAAGGACAGTACATTACTGCAATTGAGAAGTTGTATACCTCACTCAATCCTTCCTTTTACCAAGCCTTGAGAGAAGATATTGCTACCAACCCTGAATGCCAGCGCATTCTGAGCTCGTCACAGGAACCCTACTCGGTTCAGGACAGCCTTCCAATATGGAATGGCTTGTTCTATATCCCCACTTCTCTCCCCACTGAGGTTCTCAAGTCTAGGCACGATCATCCCATGGTAGGCCACTTAGGCTGAGATAAGACCTTTGATCTTATCGACAGAGAGTTCTACTGGCCATATCGAAGGTAGGATATAGCCGAGTATATCTCTATATGTGACCAGTGCAACGGAGGTGACTTGTACATCAGATACAGAGACCTCCAGTTCTACATGCAGACCCTGCTATCCCTTCGCGCCTCGGTGAACAAGATTCAAGAGGTAGTTACTGCTATAGCTGCTGGCCAACAGTCCCTCGAAGCCCGATTTGACGAACTTAAAGCTATCACCACCTGCAATGCCACTGCCTCAGCTTCGGCTAAGGCAGCCCCCAATGAAGTTGACCTCGCACTTTCAGAGTCCATTAAAAAGTTATTGTCGGAGACATCGAAAACTGCCAAAGCAGTGAAGAAGATCTCTTCCTCCCTTGCCTCTCCCACTCCTGCTGCGCCACAAGTGGCGCCCCCTGCTACTGACACCACCTGGGCCCAGGTAGTGAAGAAAAACAAAGGCAAAGCCTAGGCTGCACCGACCCCGACTGCTACTACTCCTCCCGCCCCGAAGTACCCTACCAAGAGGGAGAGAGAAATCATCGTTAACCTCGAGGGAGAAATCCCTGAGTTCAATCCCATCACTGTCTGGGACACTGTCAACGCTGCGCTGGTTGACAAGAAAGCCCCCTCCGCCTACCGAATTTGCGACGTCTGAAAGGCTGGAGCCAACAACATCTTCCTCTCCATCATGGACAACACCACTGCCCAACAAGTCCTTGCCTACAAGCTGACCGTCGAAGAAGCCATTCGCAAGTTCTTCCCCACTGTCACCGGCCTATGCCAGAATTTCCTTCACAAGAAATACATTGTGCACAATGTGCCAACCCCCGTTCTTAACACCTCAGACATCGAATACATGTTGCTCATACGCAAGGAAATCGAGATGTTTAACCAAGGTGTTATACTCACTCAAACCCCGCGCCGGTTCACTTCGAAAGATAAGCTCATCAGCAAACCTGCCTCCTCCATTGTCATCACTGTAGTGGTGAACAATAACCATTACCGCATCTCCCAGGGCCTGACCATCCTTAACAAGAACTGTCGGACCGACCCCTACATCGCCTTTTCCAAGGCTACCCAATGCTCCCGCTGCTGCTGCTTCAGTTATCATCAACTGAAGTGCACATTCTCTCCCCGCTGCCGTATCTGCGCTGGACCCCATGCCATCTTCGAGCATTTCTGTGGCAACACAGAATGCAAACGCCATGGACGACAATGCGAGCATACAGTGCTTAAATGCGCTAATTGCGATGCCGCCCACCCCACTAATGATCCCCTCTACCCTGTTTATTTACAAGCCTTGGCCGATAATAACAAGCGAGTGGAGAATCTCCGTACAGTGATGGATGAGGGCATGGAGACTTAGGGCCCCTCAGTGTTTCATCTTTTTTCTTGCTAGTGTTGTTCCCTTGAGTGTAAGCGTTTTGTGAGTTTGGCTTCTGTTTTCTCCTTTGTCCTTTTCTCTTCCCTTTCTCTTTGGTTAGTGTTTCATACTTGTATGCCAATTCCTTCCGGTTGTTGTAAGGTTCGCCTCGCTTTAGATGGGAAAGGGGTTCCCCAGGCTTTTCTTTTTCCTTTTCGCTTAAAGCTTTTCTGCTGTTTTGACGTACTGGGTGGTCGCTTTTGTACTGGTCGCATTTTCTTTTTGAGTTTTGCTTTCCCCCCGCCATTCTTTTCTTTTCTGCTCTATCTCTTCTCTAGTTTATTGCGTGTAAGTGAGGAGGATTCGGGAATAAACCTGTATTTTATCTGTAAACCGTAGGATGCGCTACCGACATTAGGTCGGCTGTCTTCTACCTCCATCATAGCTTGACATAGCTATAAGCGGAGGTTCTTTAGACGACCCCTAGCGGGGTCGTAAAGATAAAATAAAAATGAATTTCTGCCCCCCCCCAGGTGCCAACGGAATTAAGCCCACAGACATAAGGCCTATGGGCAGCTGCTTCCATTGGAGATACCCTATAGGGTATGGGAATCAATCTCTATAGACTTCTTGATGGACGTCCCTGCTCTGACGGCTTCACCCAAGTGTGGCTGATAGTTGATCGTTTGTCCAAAATGGCTCACTTTATCCCTCACAGCCCTAATATCGACTCTAGGCACCTAGCCAACATCTTTGTTCATGAGATTTGGAAACACCATGGCTTGCCTGCCAACATCGTTTCTGACTGTAATCCCAAGTTTATATTATTTTAGGGTCATGTAATAGATAATCTTGGGGTTCAGTTGTCAAAGAGTACTGCTGCTCACCCCCAAACAGACAGACAAACTAAATAGCTTGACTAGGTCCTGGTAGCTTACTTGCGCGCCTATGTCAACTTTGATCAATCGAATTAGGTTTTCTTTCTCGCCCTAGCAGAATTCACATACAACAATGCCAAGTCATCCTCCACTGCGGTGTCCCCTTTCTTCGCTAACTTTGGATATCATCCTCCGCTAGATGCTGTCTAAATAGTCACTGCCTATCGGGAAAGTGAGGCTCTAACTCAAGAATGGACAACCATCTAGCAATGTCTTTTCACATCTCAACAAAAGATAGTTACATGGTACTACAAGTCTTACTAAGCCTTTCCAGCCTTTTGGCCTGATGACTGCGTCCTACCTAAGCACAATGATATTACCCCCTCCTGACCTTCCCGCAAGCTAGACGCAAAGTTTGCAGGCCCCTTCGAGATCATTAAGCCAATCGGCTCTTGGGCCTACTGTTACAGTTCTAAGGTACCACAGACTTACGCGATGATAGACTAGTACCCAGAATACACCTAGTAAGTGTTATACCCATCACAGCTACTAGGCCCTGCCTGTCTCATGTGGCTCTGCTTTATTGGACTTACATCAGTACAGCTTTGGTGAAGTGGCAAGGGTTAATGACCTAGCCACAATGCCCATCCGGAAACACATGATCGGAATATCGGCACATTGCGCAAGGACCTATTCACCCTTGTGGAATGGGCAGCCTGACCGATCGAGCCAGTTATCGCGAGAGGACATGACACGTCAGAGGTCATGGTAATCCATTGCTCATACATTGCTAATCTTTACCTGTCTGAGATCTGGACTCTTCTAGGCTATACAAGATTGGAGATTAGTGAATAAGATATTGTTGTGGATGCACTGCGGGGTTCTATTTCCTTCTATTTCCTTAGTCATCTATAAGTCATTTCTGAGGTTGGAATTGGGTATTTAAAGGCAGCTGTTGGACGCTCCTTTGCCAGGCTTCTCAGACTCTTCAAACCCCCCCCTACATTCTACCTTTTCATACTCCTCTTTTACGCTCTTCTTTTATCACTTTTCATCGTCATAAAAGCTGCTCGGCAAAGACAACGACCTAGAATACCTTAGCCTCGTTGCCCAGGGGATAGGCGCTCGGATAGAGCTTGCTCCACAGGGGACTATCCTTACCTAGGCACGTACCGACGGGTTCCTGGTCGCGCATCACCACCGTAGTGTGCTCTGGTGCCGTTACAGCCTGATCAAAAAACCCAGTGTGGGAGACATCGTGACAACGTGCAAGACCTAGCCTCGCTTACACGGTCGCAAATATGTCTACATCCCAGCAACAACCGGTCACCCCCACAAGGGCCCCAACGCCGTCAAATACCTCAACCCATCACTCCATCCCTAAGAACTCAGCCCAGCCGTACCAAATCCCGCCCGCGCACGAGTGGCAGATCGAAGGGCGCTCCCAAGTTCTCCCAACACAGATAGCACAAAGTCAAGTCGCTCAACCGCTCTTCAGAAACCCCACCAATATTAGTCAGCATGCATCTCCAACGCCCTCGCGTACCACCACCCCGCATCCACAAGCCACCTTTGCCCCAGAAAGTGCATTCGGAGGCAGGGATATCGGATCATGGGACGAGGATGCCCCATCCGCGCAGTACACTAGCGACGGAGATTTCCTCACCACGGATGAACAGTTCAAAGGAAAAGACAAAGAAATGACGGATGTTGACGCCACCCCCAGAAAGCCGAAGAGATCAGCCCCAGGACCTTCCCAGACCCCAGCCCCAAGCCAAATCACCGAAAATCCTCTACAGGCGCTAGAAGAGCTCACAGGATCTGCCATCAGGACACAAGCCTTTGTGGAGCTACTAAGCGAACAACAAGGTCTAACGGGAGAACCCACGAAAACTGCACTACTCGGCATGTTCATCGCCGACGTGTTCACCGCATTGTGCAACAAAATCGACAATCAATCCAGGTTCCTCATCAACCTACAAGATGCCAACCTTAAACTTGGACGACAAGTGGAAGAATTAGAAAAAAGAACGAAACAAACCCAACAAGCAGCCCAGAGCACGGCCGCCACAGTCCAATCCAGATCATACGCACAGGCCGCACAAAGTTCAAAACAACAAGACAATGAACAGAGTAAAGAGACGGGAA
>JABYPW010000901.1:0-19507 GCA_016880775.1 Phymatotrichopsis omnivora
CTCCAAAAAGTTCAACCCTGTACAGTGCAAATATCCTGTGTATGATAAGGAACTATTAGCACTAATTCCCACATTTTTAGAATGGGAAAGGCATATTGCATCCTCGAAATTCCTAGTTTAAGTAATAACAGATCACAAGAACTTAGAATACTTTATGACCAAGAGAATTTTAAGTCGCCGACAAGTAATGTAGTCCAAGTTCCTATTAAGGTTAAACTTCCAGATATATTATCGACCTGGAAAATAGGGAGGGAAACCTTATTCTTCAACCAGAAGATCTAGAGATCTCCAGAAGGAAGGGGATGAATGTCTGGCTTATCAGGAATAGATGATCATCCAACCCTGCCACTTGGAGCCTGCATTATAAGTGAGTTTATAACTGCAGGTCCTCTCAGCAATGATAGAAGTAGAGAGAAATCAAGATTTTAAGGAGAAAGTCAAAAGGTCTTATGACAAGGACCCCACCACAAAGTCTATCCTGCAGGCCCTGCAGAAAGGAGAAAAGTATTCAAAACATGCAGAAACTGTCAGATTACATGATCAGGCAAGGATTGTTATTGTACAACAACATAGTTAGTATCCCTGATTATATAGACCTAAAACTAGAAGTACTCCAATAAAACCATGATCACATAGTCACCTAATATCCTACAAGGGCCAAGACATATGAGTTGATAACAAGGAACTATTTTTAGCCAGGACTGCAGAAGTACATTAGCTGATACATCAGTTATTGCGAAGCATGCATGAGAACAAAACCTGTCAGACATACACCCTTCAGCACTTTGAAACCCCTGGAAATACCTGAGAAGCCCTGGAATTTAATATCCATGGACTTTATAGTAGGACTGCTAACAAGCAAGGAATGTGATGCAATCCTTGTAGTAGTGGATCGGCTGACCAAAATGGCATACTATATCCCTATAACTGAAAAATCAACAAGTGAAGATGTAGCAACCCTGTACCTACATCATATATAGAAACATCATAGATTACCAAAGGATATTTCCTCTCATTGTGGTACCCAATTTGTTTTAGAATTCTGGAAGTCGCTGTTCAAAGTTCTGAAAATCAAGAGCAATCTCAGCATAGCCTACCACCCACAGACAGATGGTTAGATAGAAAGAAAAAACTCAGTTCTAGAACAATATCTGTGGATCTATTGCCATCATTAGCAGGATGATTGAGCATCACTGCTATTAACAGTGTGTATCTCATGAGGTAGAATGGCTCACTAAAACACAAGTAGGCATGAAGCTATAAGTATTACTGAGTGAACTCAGATATCTCAACTTACTCTTCTCAACTAAACAAGTGCTTTCCTACATCTACTAGAGATAGAGAATGTGAAGTAGTAAAGTTGCAAAGATAAGGCGAATATATTCTTAAGACTCGAAGCTAGTCTCGAAGCTAAAGAAGAAAGGAAGGAAATACAAAGAAGCATCGAAACTTATTTCCCATTACCAAAAACTAAATACACTCTTCCTGTAGTGGGATGGCTATGAAAACTAACTTAATAGCAAAGCCTATCTATGACAAAGGAGCGTCTAGGGGGGGGGGGGAAATTCAATTTTATTTTATCTTTATGACCCTGCTAGGGGTCGTCTAAAAGAACCTCCGCTTGCAGATATATCAAGCTATGATGGAGGTAGAAGACAGCTAAATTAAGGTCGGTAGTGCAGTCAAAGGAGCGTCCTGGGAAAGGGGGGGGGGGAAATTCATTTTATTTTATCTTTATGACCCCACTAGGGGTCATCTAAAAGAACCTCCGCTTGCAGCTATGTCAAGCTATGACGGAGGTAGAAGACAGCTGACCTAATATCAGTAGCGCAGTGTACAGTTCAGATAAAATACACAGGTTTGTTCCTGAATCCTCCTAGCTTACATGTAATTAACTAAAGAAGAGATGGGGTGGAAGGGAAAGAGCAGCAGGGAAAAGTAAAACCAAAAAGAAAACGTGACCAGCACAAACGTGACAACCTAGTATGTCAAAACAGCAGAAAGACTTTAAGCAAAAAGGAAAAAGAAAAGCCAAGGGAACCCCTTTTCCATCTCCAGTCAGGTGAACCTTACAACAACTGGAAGGAATCGAGGTACAAGTAAGAAACACTAACCTAAGAGAAAGGAAAGAGAAAAGGACAAAGGAGACAACACAAGCCAAACTCACAAAACTCTTACACAAAGGGAACAACAAAAGCAGAAACAGACGAGATACCGAGTGGCCATAAGTCTCCATTCCCTATTCTATCACAGCTCACAGGTTCTCCACTCGCTTGTTATTTTTAGCTAGGGCTTTCAAATATTCAGGGCAGATGGGATCGTTAGCGGGGTAGGCGGTATCGCAATTGGCACATTTCAGCACTATGTGTTTGCATTGTTATCCTCAGCATTTGCACTCAGTATTGCTACAGGAGTAGTCAAAAATGGCGTGGGGTCCAGTGTAGATGTGGCAGCGTGGGGAAGAAGTGCACTTCAGCTGATGATAGCTGAAGCGACAACATCGGGAGCATTGGGTAGCCTTCGAGAAGGCAATGTAGGGATCGGTCCTGTAGTTCTTATTAAGTATCATAAGACCTTAGGAGATGCGATAGTGATTATTGTTCACCACGACCATGATGACAATTGAGGAGGCAGGTTTACCAACAAGCTTGTCCTTCAAAGCGAGCTAGTGGGGGGTTTGCACAAGAACAACTCCGTGGTTGAATATCTTGATCTCCTTTAGGATAAGTGACATATGTTCATACTCGGAGGTGTTAAGGACTGGGGTCAGCACATTGTGCACGATGTAATTCTTGTACAAGAAGTTCCGGCATAATCCGGTGGTGGTATGGAAGAACTTCCGTATAGCCTCCTTAACGGTCAGCTTGTAGGTAAGTACTTGCTGAGCTGTTGTGTTCTCCATGACAGAGAGAGAGACATTGCTAGCCTCTGCCTTACGGATGGAGCATATGCGGTAGGCAAATAGGGCCTTCTTCTCTACTAGTGCGTAGTGGACGGTATCCCGGATGGCGATTGGGTTGAACTTGGGGACTTCTCCCTCGAGATTAACGATGATTTCTCACTCTCGTTTGGTAGGATACTTCTGGGCAGGAGGAGAGGTAGCAGTCAGGGTCAGCGCAGGCATGGCTTTGAATTTGTTGTTCTTTACCACCTAGGCCCAGGTGTTGTCAGTAGCAGCAGGGGGTGCCACAGGTAGTACAGTGGGAGCAGGGGGAGCAGAGAGGGAAGAAGAGATCTTCTTCACCACTTTTGCAGTCTTAGATGCTTCTGACCATAATTTTTTGATAGAATCAGAAAGGGCCATATTAATTTCAGTGGGGCCTGCTTTGGCTATAGCTACAGCAGCTGCATTGTGGGTAGTAATAGCCTCCAGTTTGTTGAAGCAAACTTATAGAGACTATTGGCAAGCGGCGATGGCGGTGACCACTTCCTGGATTTTGTTTACCGAGGCCAGGAGAGATGGAAGGGTTTGGGTGTAAAACTGGAGGTCATGGTACCTGATATACAAGTCACTGATAAGAGGTACAGTGTGCATTGAGATAACGTTACCCATCCCAGGTTCATTCTTAACAGTGGGGGAGATGCCAGACACCTCAGACGAGGTGAACATTGGTTTCATGGTGGCGGCTTTGTCCCTTGCCTCTTGTAGGGGGTGATTGAGGGGGGGGGGTTGGGGTTTCTTTGAACTTCATAATATAGTCACGATGTTTATCGATGTGAAAAAGTACTAATAGCTGAGAACTAATAATGTAGGGGGTAGTTTGAAGGTGCGAAGGAGCCTGGTCAAAGGAGCATCTAGGGGGAGGGGGAAATTCACTTTTATTTTATCTTTACAACCCCACTAGGGGTTGTCTAAAAGAACCTCCGCTTGCAGCTATGTCAAGCTATGACGGATGTAGAAGATAGCCAACCTAATGTCAGTAGCACAGTCTATAGTCTAGATAAAATACATGGGTTTGTTCCCAACTCCTCCTCACTTACACATAATAAACTAAAGAAGAGATGGGGCAGGAAGAAAAAGAGCGGCGGGGGAAAGCAAAACTCAAAGAAAGGAAATGCTACTCGCACAAATATGACAGCCCAGTACATCAAGACAGTGGCAAGACTTTAAGCGAAAAGGAAAAAAGAAAAGCCCAGGGAACCCCTTTCCGATCTCTAGCGATGTGAACCTTACAACAACCGGAAGGAATCGAGGTACAAGCGAGAAACATTAACCAAAGAGAAAGGGAAGAGAAAAAGACCAAGGAGAAAATACGTGCCAAACTCATAAAACTCTTACACAAAGGGAACAACAACAGCAGAAAGAAAGACAAAATACCAAGGGGCC
Source organism: Phymatotrichopsis omnivora (assembly GCA_016880775.1). NCBI lineage: Eukaryota > Fungi > Ascomycota > Pezizomycetes > Pezizales > Rhizinaceae > Phymatotrichopsis > Phymatotrichopsis omnivora. Next base: position 4,328 of record JABYPW010000901.1, read on the forward strand.
CTAAGTCTCCATTCCCTCTTCCATCACAGCATGCAGGTTCTCCACTCTCTTATTATTTTTGGCCAAGGCCTGCAAATAGGTGGGGTAGAAAGGATCGTTGGCAGGGTGGGCGGCATCACAATTGGCACACTTGAGTACTGTATGGTTGTACTGTCATCCACGGCATTTACACTCAGTGTTCCCATAGAAGTGTTTGAAGATAGTATAGGGTCTAGCGTAAAGGCAGCATCACGGGGAGAATGTGCACTTCAGTTGGTGGTGACCGAAGCGACAACAGCGGGAGCATTGAGTGGCCTTCGAGAAGGTAATGTATAGGTCAGTCCGATGGTTCTTGTTGAGGATAGTCAGACCTTGAGAGATGCGGTAGTGGTTATTGTTCACCACTACGGTGATGACAATGCAGGAGGTGGGTTTGCCGACGAGCTTATCCTTTGAAGCAAGCCAGCGGGGAGTTTGAGCGAGGATAACACCTTGGTTGAATATCTCGATCTCCTTTCAGATAAGCAACATATTCTCAACATCAGAGGTGTTAAGGATGGGGGTGGGCACATTATGCACAATGTAATTCTTGTGAAGGAAGTTATGGTGAAGGCCAGTGGTGGTGGGGAAGAACTTGTACACAGCTTCCTCGATGGTAGGCTTATATGCAAGGACTTGCTGGGCAGTAGTGTTCTCCATGACAGAGAGGAAGATGTTTGAGGTGCCAGCCTTCCTGATAGATCGGACCTAGCATGCGGAGGGGGCTTTCTTGTCAACTAGTGCAGCGTTGACAGTGTCCCAGATAGCAATTAGGTTAAACTTGGGGACTTCTCCCTCGAGATTGATAATTATTTCTCGTTCCCTCTTGGTTAGGTACTTTAGGGTAGGAGGAGTAGTAGCAGTCGGGGGTGTCACAGCCGAGGCTTTGCCTTTGTTTTTCTTCACTACCTGAGCCTAGGTGGTGTCAGTAGTGGGGGGCGCCACTTGTGGTGCAGCAGGAGTGGGGGGAGTGAGGGAACAAGAGATCTTCTTCACGGCTTTTGCAGTCTTGGACATTTCCGACCATACCTTTTTGATGGAATCAGAAAGAGTGAGGTCGATTTCTATAGGGCTTACCTTGGCCAGGGCCATGGCAGTGGTATTGCAGGTGGTGATGGCTTCGACCTCATCAAAGCAGGCTTTGAGAGACCATTGGCCAGCGGCAATAGCAGTGGCCGCCTCCTGTATTTTGGTCACAGAGGCAAGGAGGGATGGTAAAGTCTGTGTGTAGAACTGGAGGTTTCTGTATCTGATGTACAAGTCTCCGATTAATGGCGCGGTGTACATCGACATAACATCTTCCATTCCAGGTTCATTTTTAACTGCAGGGGAGATGCTGGATGCTTCAAATGAAGTGAACATTGCTTTCATGGTGGTGGCTTTATCCCTTACCTCCTGTGGGTGGGAATTAAGTTAGGGGATTTGTGGTTTCTTTGAACTTCGCGACATAATCACGATATTTGTCGGTGCGAGAAGGTACTAATAGCTGAGAACTAATAATATAGGGGGTAGTTTGAAGGACTGAAGGAGCCTGGTCAAAGGAGGATCCAGGGGGGGGGAAATTCATTTTTATTTTATCTTTACGACCCTGCTAGGGGTTGTCTAAAGAACCTCTGCTTGCAGCTATATCAAGCTATGACGGAGGTAGAAGATAGCCGACTTAAGGTCAGTAGTGCATCCTAAGGTTTACAAGATAAAATATAGGTTTGTTCCTGCATCCTCCTTGCTTACATATAATAAACTAAAGAAGAGATGGGGCAGAAGGAAAAGAGTGGCGGGGGAAAGTAAAACTTCAAAAGGAAAACGTGACCGGTGCAAACATGACTACCCAGTACGTCAAACCAGTGGAGAAACTTTTAAGCAAGAAGGAAAAAGAAAAGCCCAGGGAACCCCTTTCCTGTCTCCAGTGAGGCGAACCTTATAACAACTGGAAGGGATTGAGGTACAAGCATAGAACACCAACTAAAGAAAAGGGAAAGTGAAAAGGACAAAGGAGAAAACACAAGCTAATCTTACAGAACTCTTACACCAAGGGAACAACATAAGCATAAGAAAGATGAAATACCAAGGGGCCCTAAGTCTCTATTCCCTCTTCCATCACAGTATACAGGTTCTCCACTCGCTTGTTACTTTTAGCCAAGGCTTTCAGGTATTTAGGGCAGAGGGGATTGTTTGCAGGGTGGGCGGCATCGCAGTTGGCACATTTAAGTACGATGTAATCGTATTGTCGTCCTCGGCATTTGCACTCTGTGTTGCTACAAAAGTGTTTGAATATAGCATGGGGTCCAGTACAAAGGTGGCAGCAGGGGGAAAAGGTGCACTTCAGTTGATGATGACCAAAGCGATAGTAGCGGGAGTACTGGGTAGCCTTCGAGAAGGCAATGTATGGATCAGTCCATCGGTTCTTGTTAAGAATGTCAGGCCCTAGGAGATGTGGTAATGATTGTTGTTCACCACAACCATGATGACAATAGAAGAAGCAGGCTTGCTGACCAGCTTGTTCTTTGAAGTGAGCCAGCGAGGGGTCTGAGCAAGTATAATACCATGGTTAAATATCTCGATCTCCTTTCAGATAAGGGACATATGTTTGAACTCTGAGGTGTTGAGGACGGGGGTGGGCACATTGTATAACATGTACTTCTTATGCAGGAAGTTCTAGCGAAGCCCGGTAGTAGTAGGAAAGAACTTGCAAATAGCCTCCTCAATAGTTAGCTTGTAGGCAAGGACTTGCTGAGCTGTGGTATTCTCCATAACAGAGAACAAGACGTTGCTGGCTCCAGCCTTATGGACAGAGCAGATGCAGCATGTAGAGGGAGCTTTCTTCTCTACCAGGGTAGAGTTGATGGTGTCTGTAATAGCAATGGGGTTAAACTTAGGGACTTCTCCCTCGAGATTGATGATAATTTCCCACTCACGCTTAGTGGGATATTTCGGAGTAGGTGGGGTAGTAGCAGTCGGGGTAGGTGCAGTCATGGCTTAGCCTTTGTTTTTCTTAACTATGTTAAAGGAGCATCCTATATGCAGTTCCCATTAAGTTTTTTTACATCCCATACCCCCTGGCAGGGTGTTTATACTCAACCAAGAGCAAGAACATAACCAGAGAGTATAGGATGATCCTCCGCCTACTCATACTGGGAACCCGAAAAGAAAGAAGAAAAGAAACATAGAAAACTATGTACAAAAGCTGACCAGGGAAAAACAATCGCTAGGTGAAGCTTAAAACAATGGAAGAAAAAACCCCCTATACAGACTACGCGACCAAGCAAAAAATAAAGGAGAAGGGGGAAAGAGAAATGCGCAAACTCCTCCGCACTTTACCGAAGTAGAGAAACACTAGTTACATCGCGGGAGAACAAAAACAAGGTAAGGAAAGAGAAACTAAACTCCTCCCATCATGGTAGACTTATCCTTCCTATTAGACTTGGCAAGTTTAGCCTGGATCATCATCATGCAGATTGGATCGTTCGCTTTGTGGGGGCTAGAGCAGTTCGCACATCGGAGGAGGGTGTTCTCACAGGCGAAGCCTTTCAGTTGTTTGCAGTTGGTGACACTGCAGGTATGTTCTGATATTGTGTAGGTGCCAGTGCAAAGTCAGCAGCTAGGAGGGGACTGGCAGTTCTGGACTGAGTGTCCAAACTTCAAACAGCGAGAGCATTGGGTGTCAGCACCGAAGGGGATGTATTTGACTGTACGATGAGTTTTGTTAAGGATGGTGAGACCCTTTAGGATGCGGGCCTCATTGTTGCTATCAATAACAGTAATCACGAGCAAGCTGTGATTCTGTTTGTTGATTTTGGAGCTGGACATCAGCTAGTGTGGGGTCATGGCGAGGGTAACACCGGAGTTGTAGTACTCGATTTCCTGTTAGAGTCAGGACATCTGTCGTACGGTGTTTAAATCAGTAGCAGTTGGGACGGCATGGACAATGTACTTCTTCCATGTGTGGTTGCAGTTGATTCCTTTGACTTCCGCAAACTCGCTAACAACTTTGGTGATGACAGGTCAGTAGGCAAGGACAGCGGTGGCAGTGACTGTCTCCATGGGTCCAAGGAGCGTCCTGGGGGGGTGGGAAATTCATTTTTATTTTATCTTTACAACCCCGGTAGGGGTCATCTAAAAGAACCTCCGCTTGCAGCTATGATAAGCTATGATGAAGGTAAAAAGACAGCTGACCTAACGTCGGTAGCGCAGTCTACGGCTAAGATAAAATGTACTGGTTTGTTCCCGAATCCTCCTTGCTTACACGCAATAAACTAAAGAAGAAGCAGGGCTGAAGGAAAGAGCGGCGGGGGGAAGTAAACTCCAGAAAATAAAACGCGACCGGTGCAAAAGTGATAACCCAGCACGTCAAAACAGTAGAAAAACTTTAAGCAAAAAGGAAACAGAAAAGCCCAGGGAACCCCTTTCCCATCTCTAGCGATGCGAACCTTATAACAACTGGGAGGGATCGAGGTAAAAGCAAAGAACACTTACTAAGGAGAAAGGCAAGAGAAAGGACAGAGGAGAAAACACAAGCCAGATTCACAAAACTTTTACACAAAGGGAACAACAAAAGCAGAAAAGAGATGAACTACTGAGGGGCCCTAAGTCTCTATTCCCTATTCCATCACAGTGCGTAGGTTCTCCACTCTCTTGTTATTATCAGCCAAGGCTTGCAAGTAGATAGGGCAGGTCAAAGGAGCATCGAAACTCTTTTCCATCGGTTACACTCTTCTAGTGGACAGCTTTGTGTAAACTTAATTGGATGGCCTAACTAGAGAGGGAGCGATACATCGCTAAGTGCCGTCAGGGTAACCCTTCATATGGCCATTGTGATCATCGTTCGCATTTGCTTACAAGGACTGAACCAGTAAGTAGGTAACCTTGCACAGTCGGGGAAAACTCACTTATGCTACAAAACCCACAACCTACCTGTAATTCGTGATATGGAATGGGACGAGCAGGATTTGAACCCACGACATTGCGCGTTACCGCACAATGATACTAGGACAGCTATACCACTAGACCATCCTCGCCCCGGTCAAAGGAGCATCGAAAATCTATTCCCATTTTCTAGATAACTAGGTAAATAACTACCTATGTATACACTTTCCTCCAGCGGGGTGTCTTTTTCACTAACTTAATAGGATAGACTAACTAGGGAAAGGAAGAAAAACGAGCGTCATGGCTTGAAGAAAGGAAAAGAAAAGAAAAGAAGAGAAAAAACCCTAAAGAAACTTCCGTCACCATCCATCTTCCATCTCAATGCAAACTCCCTAGCATAAAGAAAGTAAAAAGAAATAAAAAACCCTCCTCCTCTTCTCTTACCTTCTACTCTCTTCTGTATATTTCGACCTGGGGGGGCTCTGGCAGGTCCTGTTTGTTCGGTGGTTTTCCGAGGCCTTCTTGATGAGCTTTTCCCAGCTGTGCGGGTCTTCGTAAAGGAGCGTCCTGAGGCTTGTTCCTTCCGGGATGTCTTTTCTCAGGCTATGTTTCGATTCGCATCTGAGGAGGAAGTGTTCGACCAACTGGGTTTCTCCGCACAGGCAGATGTTATGTTCTCTATCCCACAGTTTGAAGTTCAGGATGTATGTGTGGCCTGTTCTGAACTGGTACGCTCTCGTCACAGAGAACCTTAGGAGGTGGTTGTACTTGTCAGTGTACAGTTCTTTCTTTCCGGTGAGCATCGCCATCGTTTTCTTTATTGTGTCCTTGATTCTTCGTTTGATCATGCTCCTGGTGATCATTTTCTTGTTTGTGGCCGACTTCGTGGTCATGGCTTGTGAGGCTTTTTTGGCTTCTTGGTCCGCGGTTTCATTTCCTGTGATCCCTTGGTGTGCTGGTACCCAGTCTATATTTGCCGCGACTCCTAGATTCGCTAATGTGATGTTTTTCTAGAAGATTTCCTGGGCGACGTGCTAGGTGTTTGATGGGTAGGGGTTCTGTGCTGCTTTGAGGGCTCCCTGGGAGTCACTTAGGATGGTGACCTTGGTGAGCTCCTAGTGTTTCTCCTTTAGGTTGGCTGTGACTTCGAAGGTGAGTCTTATGGCCTCTAACTCTCCGTCGAACACTTGGAGGCCGTGTCCTTATCCTTTGCTTATTTTGAGGATCTCTTTATGCTGGAGGTACGCGACCAGGCCAATTCCTACCTAGTTTTTGTCTCTGACCTAGGATGCGTCTGTGAAGATTGCGAGATGGTCGTCTTTGAAGGCCCTTGGGAAGGTTTTGAGTTGCTCCTCTTTTTCTTTAATTTTAGCGAGCTTTGGTTTTCCTTGTGTGCTGATGGGCCATGTGCTTGTGGGTGGGGCTAGTTTATTGAACGAGAACAGTTTGTTGCCTAGCTCTTCTCTTATGGTCCATAGCATTGCGTCGATCTGCGGCATTCGGGTCATGGTCCAGGTGCTGGAGAAGGTTTTGCAGCTCCACATGGGGGTTCTGGCTGGTCTAGGTTCTTTGTTCGGTCTGTCTACAAGGTGGGGGATTCGCTTGTGCACTGGGTGTTCCTTTCCTAGGGCTAGAATCCTTGCTCTGTAGTTTTTCTGGTACCTTTGGATTTCTACTTCTGGGGTGTTGAGCCCTGCCTCTATTATCACTTTGTTATTGTTGGCTATCCTGAACATGCTGCAGGCCCATTTTCCTGCTTGACTCGATCCTTTTTCTGGAATTTTTGTGGCCTTGTCCATTATCAGGTTTGGGTGGAAGGTGTCAGCTCCATAGTATAGTGCTGGGTATACTACTACTTTAACGAGTTTTTTGGCCATGTGTATGCTAAGTCCTCTAGCTCCCGTGGCCATTCTGCTAATGTTGTAGAGGCTCGTTTGTATTTGTCCTAGTCTGTGCTGGCAGTGTGGAGTATACTTTTCTCCCCAGTGAAGCATTATTCCTAGGTATCGTACTGTGTCTTTGTGTTCGATCATTTCTCCCATGATCTTGACTGGGAGCCTATCCTTTGGTTCCGCTCAGATGTGCTGAAGTTCGGTCTTTCCAGGGGACAGAGAGAGTAGAAGGTTGTCCAATTTTCTTTTCAGCTCCCCATTCACGAACCTTTCCAGTATCCTGCAGTTTTCTTCATAGCTTTTACTTGAACAAAGGAGACAGATGTCGTCTACATACATGTAAATTTTTATTTGTGCCCCGCTATCTCTTGTCAGCTCTGCCACATAGATATTGAACAATAGCGGGGAAATAGGAGATCCCTGCGGAACTCCTGGGTTTATGTCTTTCAGGTCTGACTTCGTTCCTTTGTCCAAGAAAGATAGGCTTCTTCCACTTAGGAAGGACCATGTCCACCTGACGATGTACTCTGGGGTATTCCCTTTTCTGAGGATGTCGAGTAGTTTTCGTTTGTTGACTCGGTCAAATCCTTTTTCGATGTCCATAAATAGCATTGTAGCCTTTTTTCCCTTGTTTTGTTCCTATCTGCTATCGTGTTTTAGGGCGTTGACTGTGTTGGTTACTGATCTCCCTCGGAGTGCTCCATACTAGTTTTCAGTGATCATGTTGTTGTCTATGGCATTCTGTGCTAGTCTTAGGGTGATCACTTTTTCCAGTATTTTTCCCAGGGTGTTGATGAGGAAGATGCAACTGTAGCTGTTTGGGTTTTTATACGAGTCCTTCTTCGGTTTGGCTAAGGCGATCCCGAGGGTGTCCTTGAAGTTCTTTGGGTGCACTCCATGTTGCATGAGGGGTTGGATAATCTGGACTATGGCACTTGGTGTTGTTTCTGTGAGATGCTTCCAGAGGGTGTACCCTATCTGGTCAGGTCCTGGTGCTGTGGTGTAGAGCATTTTCCTTATTGCGTACTTCAGTTCCTCTTCTGTGATCTCTTCCTATGTGAGCCTGTTGCCTGGTGGGGGAGGAGGAAAGGGGTCTTGTTTGATTGGGAAGAAATGGTCTATCAGGGCCTGTGCTTTTTCGTTCAGGTTCGTTGCTCCTTTTATTAGGGGGAGTAGGACATCTCTTGCCGGTCTGGTGTACTTGAGGGCTTTCCATAGGTCTTTAATGTTTACTTCAGTTAGGAAGTTGTACCAGTGCTCTTTTTTGGTGTTGTACACCTTGTGCCTGAACTCCTTTTTCGCCGTGTTGATTTCTTCTTTCATTCCTTTCTTTCTTAGTCGGCTGAGGGTTCTTTTCATTTCGCTTAGTTCTTTCATCCACCAGGGCTTGGACTTGGGGAGGATGGTGATCGTGGGTAGGGCTTGGTTATTCTTTACTGTGTTTAGGAGATCCTGGATTGCTTCTTCGGTCTATTTGTCTGGGCTTTCTAGTCTGTATTGTGGTGGGCGCCAGTCCTTGACATTTTCCTCTATTTTTTCCCAGTCTGCTTTTTTGAAGTCGTATCTTACTGTCTTTTCATAGGTTGTTTGGTTGGAGCTGAGCATGATGGCTATGACTTCATGGTCGCTTATGGTCTGTGCTTGGTCCGGTGCTATCTGCCAGTTTATCTTCCAGTTGGACAGGTGGGGGCTGATGAGGGATAGGTCTATGGTCGTATCTCTTTGTCTGCCTTGTCTAATCCTTGTTGGGGTCTCTGGTTCATTGAGGAGGTGGTATAGGTTTTTGGCTGCCGTATTTACGAGGGGCTCTACAGCTCTTGCTTCGTCTTTTGTGCTTTCATCCCACCAGGGATAGTGTAGGTTCATGTCTCCTAGGAGTAGGTTTTTGTTTGGAGAGAAAATTTTTTCCCATGGGGTTTCTTCAGTTTTCTGGGTAGGGGGTTTGTAAACATTGGTTATGTTGACATATTTTTCTTTGTTCCAGTATATTCTCATTACCATGTAGTCTCCGTCTTTTGTCCATTGTGGAAAAGGTCTTGTTCTTCCATCTATCCTGACGTACGTGGCCACTCTTGACCTAGTTTTGTTGCTGGGGTAAAATCGGGCATATCCTTGAAATGTTGGGGGGGTGTTGTTAAAAGTGGGAGGCTCCTATATGGTCACTATGTTTGCTTTGTTTTCGATTGCTGTTTGCATTAAGGAGTGGAAGTTCATTTGTGATCTCTAACAGTTGTGTTGCAATACTTTAAGGACTGGATATGGGTCTAAGCCCCACTGGATTTTCTCTTTGTGACCCTCCATTAATTTTCTTGGTGCATCTCGATTTCCATGCTGATTTGATCCATCCATTCTTTCTTCTTTTCATCGATTTCCCTTGCACACTGGTCTTCTGCAGCTTTGATGGCTAGGCAGTTGGTATCTGTGGCCTTGTGTGTTCCTTTGCAGTTGGTGTAGATTAATCCTTTGTGTTCGCATAGGCTATTGAATTTGCATAGCAGGTAGATGTGGTTCTTTGTGTTGTAGTGGGGGAAAAGTTCATGGAGGTTGCCACAGAAATTGCAGCCTTCTTTTTCTTCTCTGCACATTGCGCTAAAGTGTCTGATTTTGAAGCATCTGTAGCACACTGCTGTTGGGTTTGGTCTCAGGGATTTCATAACTTTGCATGTTCTGTTGAAGAGAATGACTTGTTTGCCTAGTTTTGGGACCTGGTCTTCTGTGTTCCAGATGGCGACTGCTGCGAAGGCTCCTCCTGATAGGTTGTTCTTGCGGTCTTCTACACTCTTGAGGTATCTTGCTACTGCTATTTCTATGTCTGTGACGTAGAAAAGTTCTTCTGCTAGTTTGTGGGCTGGGATTTCTCCAAGTGGGGCTGTTGGAACTGAGTGGATGACTAGTTCAGTGAACATTGTAGCTACCCTGAAGCCGTCTCTTTCAACTTCCAGGTTTGTGTTCTCTTTGGTGATATAGTTGAGGGCATCAATGTATGGGACTAGCGCGCTCACTGTGAAGGTTGGGGGGGTGGTTATGACAATTGTTGACTTGTGATTGACTCTGACTGTGAGCCCTCTGAGCTCTGTGGGGGCTTTTTGTTCGGCTAAGACTTTTATATATACTTCTATTAGTTTTTCGGCATTTGTTCTAGTGACGCTTGGGTGGAAGACTCCGACGGTCAGGGAGTGTAGTTCTCTTTTAGATGTGGGGAACGTTTTCACTTTTTGTTCCTTTCCTTTGCCTTTGTCTTGGTTTCGGGGTGGCTCTTGGGGGGTGTTGTTGTTGTTGTTGGTATTTCAGGCTATTCGCTGGGCCCAAGTTTGGGGTTGGTTGTTTGCTGTATTCTTGTTGGGGTTTGTTCTTGTTTGTGGGCTGTTTAGTGAAGAGGGGGGCAGTTTATTGGGGATGGCTAGTGCGATTGGTGTTTGGGGGGTGCTCATGGGGGGTTGGGTGTTCTGTTGGGCAGGGGGGTTATTGTAGAGTTTGTTGATTGTAGTCTTTACGTATCTGATTTTGTTCGACTGGTTTTGGACTAGTTGGTTGATTTCCCTGAGTTGTTTGTTGTGCTCATGTCTTTCCATGAGTATGTCGTCTAGTTTCCTCCATATGTGGGTTAGTGCTTGGGCGATACTTCCGAAGGCCTCTGCATTCATGAACACTCTTTCATCTTTGTTGACGATGAATTGTTGGAATGTTTTGCCTAGGTTGTCTGGCATCATGCTTGATAGTTCATATCGTAGTTCCATAGGTATTGGGGAGAAAGTTTCCCTTTGGACTTCTTGTGCCCTTTTCTTTCCTTTGTTGTATGTGGGCCTTGTTGTGGTATCGGAGTTATCATCTGAATCGTCGTCGTCTGTGTGCATTGATCTGTTGCTTGCGAGGGTTAGGAGAGAGAGATGTAAGAGCGACCTGCTCAGTTATCCTCTGAACGTGGGGTAGCTTTCGTTTGTCTATGCGCTCAGGGGGGACTCGGTATACTGGGTGGCCGGGACTTGGGCAGTTGGGGTAGCTTCATAGGGGGTGAGATTTAGTGCTGCCTCTGTGGTTGATTATTGCACTAGTGTTAGGGCGTAAGGTAAGAATATAAGTATGGCCTCAGCTATGCTGGTGTAGCTCTGGTTGTCTAGGTTTCCTTGGTTGATGGTGGTGGTGTGCCCTAAGAAGGTAGTCTGGGTTTGGGTTAGGGTTTGAACTGGCATTAGGTTCTCTTCTGCCATTTGCATTCTTTGCACATCGTGTTCGGTCAGGCAGACGTCTAGGTCCCAGCTGTGGATTTCTTCTTGGTTGAAGGCGCGGGGGCTTTTGAATTCTGGGCTGGGTGTCACTGCGCTTGACCTTGTTGTTAGTGTGGGCTGCGATGTTGGGAGCCTGGTGCGAAGGGGGTTGTTGATGATGGCGGGGTCCAGGTGGGGAAGGTTGTTGGTGTTTTCTGAAGGGTTAGTTTGTTCTGAACTGGAGATTATGATAGGGCTATTTTATGACATTTTTATTTTTTCTGACCATGTAGAAAGCTTCCTATTTTCAGCTCAGCCTATGAGCAGTGCTCCAACCTCTATCTGAGGGCCAGGCGGTGATGGGATAGGTTTGGCTTCTTCCACAGGATTGAGTTGGTGGTGATGGACGACTATCTTTGAAGGTAGGCGACTTCTTCGAAATAGCTGAGGGGTGGAATGTGGGGGGGGGGTAAGAGAAACTGCGAGTCCTGCTCAAAGGAGCATCCAGGGGGGGGGTAATTCATTTTTATTCTTTATGGTTGCGTAAGCGACCATCTACAAAAGAACATCCTCGTACAGCTATGGAAAGCTATGAAGTAATAAGAAAACATCTCCTCCGAAAAACACAGAAAAGTAGCGCAAAAACAAACTAACATAAGTGGAAAAGAGTTCGCAAAGTCAAATTCAAATCACCATAAGAAGGGGCAACATCCTCCGCAAGAAAATCCGAAACGCCAGACGAACTACTAGAGGGACTAAGGAAAGTAGAAGGGGGGGTAGCTGATCCGTCAGCCGGAGCTACCTCCGTAAAAGGTTTCCAATCCAAAAAACTTCTATACGGCCCACACGTGGAGCACGGGCTGGGCGGTATTGGGGACGGGGTACAAGATGGGGGTCTATTAGGCACAGATCGAACAGGTATGGCCACTTGGTATTCGTATGCGTGGGTCCTCGTTGGTATCCCGGTCTTTGTTTTCGATATATACGTCGCTATCTGTCTTGTTTCTTCCTCTGAGCGGAACATCGCTTCCAGATCACGAGGCCTGGGTATGTATAGGTCGCGTGCTTCTATCCTTGCCGGGCATTCCAGTATTGCGTGTTGGATGGTTTCGTAGTATTGGTGGCAGTGCGTGCACAGATGGTCGTTACGTCCCCATGAGGTGTGCGCGGAGAGATGTGACTTTCGGGACCTCATTTGGAATATTCGGCTTGCGATTTCGATCGGTAGTTTGAAGATTTGGTTTTCGCCGAGTGAGACTTCTTCTTCATCTTTCGAATTCACGGCTGTTGTTGTTTTCCACCGTTTGATCAGTTTTTCTTTGATCTTGTCTTCCAGTTCTTTCGTCGGATACAGGGACGGGGTGATCTCGCCAGTTCTGATTACTCCATAGAATCGCATTCCGGTTTCCAGATATGGGAGGATACTTCGTAGGATTTTGTCGACATGGACTGGTGGGGAGCTTCCAGGTTTGTGTATGTTGGGAGCATTCCACTTCTGGATGTATAGGCCTTTCTTTTTGTTTCCGACTGTTCTTCTTTTTAAGCGACTGCGATGGGTGTCCTCGGGGTTTCTTGCCGCGAGAGCTGGGTACGAGTCCGGTAGTATTGATGCGATTGGATGCTCTGGGTCAGTGATGGTCGATACTCTTAGGACGTATTTCTCCCTAAGATATTTGATCCAGATTTCTGGTGGGGGAATTTTCGCCTGGGCTAATACCTGGAACGTGTTCGTGTTGTGAAGGTGTCCGGTTACCCATCTTGCCATTTTGCCGAACTGGGTGTTGAGAAGTTTGATAGTTGTTTGGTCTGGTTCGAAGACGGTCGCTCCGTATGTCATTTGCGGAATTAGCATTCCCATCACTAGGCGCCTCCGATTGTGCGGGGTAAGTCCTTTGTGCTTTGTGTTGTCTCTCCTGATGAGGGCGAACTGTTTCATTGCGTGGGCGATGCGGATTTCGTAGTGGGCATGCGGGGTTCGCTTGGTGGACGCAAAGTACCCTAGGTACCTCGCTATCCTTTTGGGCGTGATTTGCGCTCCCCCTATTTCGACTGGTCCCTTTTCTTCCTCTGGTGTGCTTTCGTGGTGTACTTCCCAGTGTATCAGGTCAGTTTTGGGGGCGGAGAATTTGATTTTCATCGGTTTCGCTTTCGTCTCTAGTTTCTGGAATTCTTCTCTGATTTTGCCACCGTTTTCTTTCCTGTTCCAGGAATAAACTGTGACCGCAAAGTCATCGATAAAGGATCCTTTGTTCTGTGGTTCCTTGCAGTTGTGCGGTGGGGCAACGTATAGTACGAAGAGCAGTGGGGAGATTGGCGAGCCCTGCGGGGTTCCTGATCTAACATGGTATAGGCTTTCTGTTGCTCCTGGGAAGACCATTTGCATGGTCCTGTTGCTCATAAACGACAGTATCCAGCTGGTAAGGTACGTGGGAGTGTTTCCGTCTTCGAGTCTCTTTCTGAGTTCGGCTTGCTCCATGTTGTCAAAGGCTCCTGTAATGTCGAAGAAGCCTGTGCTCACTTTGAATCCTGCTTTTTGGAGGCAGTCTACCTTGTGGAAGAGTTGATTCGCTGCATCTGCTGTGCCTCTTTGTTTGATGGCTCCGTACTGGTATGGTGATATCATTTTGTTCTGTACTGCGTGCGCGTACAGTCTGTCGTGGGCTACTTTTTCAACTATTTTGGAGAGCGTGTTGAGTAGGGCTATAACTCGGTATGACTTGACTGGTCCATAGTCTTCTTTTCCTGGCTTCGGTATGAGCACTCCCAGGGCTTCTTTGAGGTTTTCTGGGTGGTATCCGTGGCCAAGTATTTCGTTCACTATTCCTTTGATGATGTGCGGCACTCCTTTCGCTACCTGCTTCCAGACTGGGTATGGGATAGCGTCCTTTCCTGGGGCCGTGTTCTTGGTCTTCCGGAGGGCCTCCTGGATCTCAGCTTCTGTTACTTCTGGCATATCGGGGTGCCACACTGGTTTTGGCGGGTCTGGTTGCGGTTTAGGAGGGAAAAGTTGTTTCATCAGTTGCGCTTCGTATTGTTCTGCCATCCCAGCTGCGATCGCTGGTTTGTGATCTCGTGAGGTTTTCATTCTTACCAATTTGTAGTTCCAGAGGTCCTGGTCACTCGCATTTTCAACCCACTGGTTCCAATATCAGTGTTTGGCGCTCTGGATCAACTGGAAGTACTTATTCCGGGCCATGTTCTGATTTTCTCTGGTTGTCTTACCGTTTTTGTATTTTCTGGCTTCTCGTTTGAACATCTTGCGCTCGATTGCTATTTCGGTGTTCCACCACGGTTTAGAGTAAATTGTGACGTTTTTCTTTGGCACTGCGTCGTATAATGCTTTCGCGACCTGGTGTATTGTTTTTTGGATCCAGTGTTGGAAGTCTCCTTGTTGGTCCCATTCCGTTACTATTCCCTTTAGTTGGTCGTATACCGGGTCTACGTTGTCTTTATCGTAGGCTGGGAAGAGCTTCCATTTTGGTGCTAGTTTTTCTTGCTCAGTGTCCTGTAGATGAAGCTCGATTGTGACCGGGAAATGGTCACTTCCTACATCTCCTCCCACTGAAGGTGGTGTAAGTCGTCCGTACGTGTTCGTGCTCGCAAATATTAGGTCTATGACTCCGTCTTGTCTTCCTCTTGGGTCTTGTCTGGTGGTCTCTCCTGGTATGTTGGTGCAGACATGTCCCGTGCTGGTGGCCGCTTCCAGTAGTTTCTGTCCGTCTTGCATCTCGTGGTATGTGTACGCCCTGAAAGGGCTCCAGTCTAGGTGGTGTGTGTTGAAATCTCCAAGTATGATCCTATGGCCTGTGTGCTTCCGGAATACCTGTGTTATAATTTCTGTTCGATCTGTGCCTTTTGGGTGTATGTATACTGCAAAAAAGGAAAAAGAAAAAGAAAAACTGTTCGACCTAAAACTCAGTGCCACCACATCTGGGTCCTGAATCCCGGGTATAGGAAAGAAAGAAAAACATTTCGCTATCCACTTTTCAACATAAACGACTGTTCCATACTGTATTCTTCCATCTCTTTTCTTCTGGGGCACTACCGTCTCATATCCTTTTGCTCTCATCGGGTTTCCTTGGTGTAGGTATGGGTGTTGGATGGCTATGATTTGTGCTGGGGATTTTTGGTTTTGCATGTAGTTGATGAACACTCTGTTATTTCCTGCGCAGTTGAGTGTCACCATTTTGAGGGTTTTTGCT
>JABYPW010000902.1:0-19502 GCA_016880775.1 Phymatotrichopsis omnivora
GTTTTTTCTTAACCTTAAAAAAAAAAAAAAAAAAAAAAAAAGGGAAAGTTCAGCCTACTTCATTCCGCATGTACTCCTTGGAATTATGTTTGAGAGAATAACGTGCTTCAGAGGAGCAAGGATTTATTTTTAAAAGGAAAATCATATGCTACATCACAAAAATACAATTTTCTTATGTGGGACTTTAGAGGGAGAGTAAGCTACTCTGGATTTCATACATCTCTTGTATAAACTTTTCTTGGCCGTCCTTAATTCTTGAGAATGATAGGGGTAAGTATCAGAACGTGGCAACGCACTCCAAAAACTAGAACTTGCCAAATGTCATGTGACTTTGAAAATTAGAAAGTTTTGGGTTCATCATACCCAAGGTAAAATTATTTTCGCTGGAAAATCAATTTCCATCACATTTAGCCGATTTGAGTTTGCTGAGAAGTTATGTTTTGCCATATGTATTAACAAGGGTCAGGGGTAATCCCTAAGCTGTATATATTTGCATTTATCTTCCGTATACGTAGTCAGTATTTCCTCATGGGCGGGCGTACATAGAATTTTCTGGAATCACTTCACTTAGAGAAATAAGAATATCTAGTATGTAGTGGCAGGAAAAGAAAAAGGTTACATCAAATTTGATGCATGGTGAAGTTTATCCTAAAGTTCTGGTTTGAGTCTTTTTTTTTTTTTTTTTTTTTTTTTTTTTTTTTTTTTTTTTTAGTTTTGAAATTTGTTGAGGGGAATAAGAAATAGGCCAGGAACGTATTAATTTTTTATGTATACATACTTTCATTGTGGTTTGTTCTAATAAACTACCTTCACCATTATATTTTTTTTTTTTACAGTGAGTCGTCTTAGGTGGAAATACTTACTCAAAAAGGAACATTTAAAAATCGTTCAAGAAAGAGATATTAAAAATTTATTCAAGAAAGGGGGAGTTGAGTGGATTTGGGGGAGGAGTATTTGGGGTAGCTGCTAGTAGTATGGAGACTACTTAGCTAGTCTAGAGGTGAAGGGTCATTAGTTTATCTATTTTACTAGTAGGCCAGTACATTTGTATTACAAACATAAGTATTATTTTAGTAGATAAATTTAATCCCTTCTTAAAAAATCTTTTTCTAGTGTATGCTTTATAATATTTTATATAAGGAAGGGGGAAAGGGAGGATTATAAAATGCAAGTTAAAAAGAAGATATAAATATAGGATAGATTTTAATATATATATATATATATATATAAAACTACAATACACAAAGGTTAAAAATAACTAACTACAAAGGTAATTAGAAAGATATATTACTATAGACAAAAAATTAGAATAAAAAGCTACAAAATCAATCACTAATTTTTTATTAATAGTATGAATACACTAAAATACTAATATATACATATTGGAATTAGTCTTTAGTATAGGGAAATTATAAGTTAGGATTATTAATGAGGTAAAATACATTTAGGTATATAAGGGTGTGACTAGTACAACTAGGAGATGGGGATATAACTGAATACTTAAGCAGTAGAAAATAAGGAGAAATGAAAAGAAATTCCTGACCTATACCTTAGATACCTTCTTGTACTCCCTCGGTCACTATGTATGGATAGGGTGTTGTACTCAATCAAGAGCATATGACATAGTCGCATAACACAGGAGCGAACTCGCTAAGCGCTGTCAGGGTAACCCTTCATACAGCCACCTATACCTTAGATAGGATTTTGATTTCCTATCGGTCACTATTGTATGGACAGGGCGTGTACACTCAATTAAGAGCAAAGACATAGTCGCATACATAGGAGCGTCAGGACGTATCTTCATCCGCTACCTACACCTTAGATACTAACCAAAGACACTATAATAAATAATGTACAAAGAACTATTAGCAATTTATCTATCTATACTCCTTATTTCATAAAAGGACATGATCTTAACTTGTAATATAGGTAAAGACATATAGTAACTTTTTCAATTATATTCTTGAAAGCTATAACTGATCTAGGTATTGTAGTTGAAAAATAGTATATATATATATAATTGAAAAATATAAGAAAACTAATACTGAAAATAGAATACTAGTAAAACCTTAATAGATAGCTAGCTAAATTATAAACTGTAGGAAGAAGAGCCTAAGCTTTTACTAGTAGTTAAAAAATATAACTAAATAAAAAGGAAGGTAAATATTAAAATAACTTTTAAAACCTAAAGAAACTGTAAAGAGTAGACAAAATTACCTTACCTACTATTAGTTATCATATCATATAAAGTAGTATAGCTGTAATACATAAGTGTGTAATTAATTAATTATTTTTCTTAATATAACTTGTGATTAAATAGTAGTGAAGTAGGGAGAACTATGTAAGTATATAATAATAGATAAGTAAATGTAGAGAATAGGAGATAGAGAAATGAAATAGGATCTGTATATAGTAAATAACTAATAATACAAGATATTTAGAAAAGAATTATTAATCTATATTAGAGTTAGCCTTAAAAGGTTAATATAAATTAGTATACTAGATAGCAAACTGTAGAATATAGTGGTATAATTATTCAAAAGCTAGGTGATAGTAAATAACTTAGTAAATCTACTATATTATAAATGATAAATAGAGAAATAGAAGAATATAGTCATAACTACTAGTATAATATAGTAATAAATTTTTATAATTAATAAGATATATATGAATAATATAATTATATTAGTAAAGATTAAAACTTTCAAATCAAGGGATATATACCTAAGTTAAAAAGTATAAGTTAGTAATTATTAACTTTATAAATTGTATTAAAACTTATATATATAAGAGATAAATAGCTATATACAGTACTATATCTATTCTAAAGATTTGTAAACTATTATTGAAGAGAGAAGGTAAAACTTATAAGTTATATAGAAGTAAAGGGATAATAATTCTATTTATTTATTTATATATACAATGTTATGGGAGGTGTTAATGGTGCGTATCTCAGGAGGTAGAATAGCTTAGTAAAGGTCCTACAGGTACAAAGCTATAAGTATTACTAAGTGAGCTCAGATATCTTAACTTATTCTTCTCAACTGAATAAGATCTTTCCTATATCTACTAAGAGATGGAATGGAAATAATAAAGTCGTAAAGATAAGGCAAAATATATTCTTAAGACTTATTACTAGTCTTGATGCTAAAGAAGGAAGAAGGAAAAGATACAGGAATGTCTATTATGCCCAATATTTATATCTTTCTCTAACCAAGGAAATGACTTATAGATGACTAAGGAAATAGAAGGAAATAGAACCCAACAAATTATCTATAATGTTTACTAATAACCCTTCTTGCATAGCCTAGAAGAGTATAGATCTTGCATAGGCAATAATTAGTAATATATGAGCAACAGATCACTATGACCTCTAATATGTTATATCCTCTTGCAATAACTGGCTTGATCAGTCTAGCTACCTATTCCGTAAGGGTGACTACTCCCCTGCATAATATACCAATGTTTTGATCATGTATGGTCACATCGATATTGCTCAGCCATAGATCGTCACTCATGTAGGGTGCACTATAGGTATTATATATAAGACTAATAAGGCAGATCCATACTTGACAGGTAGAGCCTGGTAGCACTGATAGGTATTACACTTACTGGGTGAATTCTAGGTACTTGTCTATCATCGCACAAGTCCTTAGTACCTAGAATTGTAATAGGAGGAGTCTTTATGAAGTATCGGTAACTTGAAAGTACTGCTTAACAAGATATATTACTGAGTAAACTCAGATATCTCAATGTCCAAGTCTAGATCTACAAATACAAGTTCCTATATGAAGAATAAGAGAGAGAAGCAAAGTTCAAGATGTAGAATAAATATATTCTTAAGGCTCATAGCTAGTCTATAGACTGAAGAGGAAAGGAAAGAAGTAATTATAGCTTCCCATAGTCACTATGATATAGGCAGGGTGTACTAGCTAATTAAGGCCATATGACATAGCTATACAACTAGGAGCAAACTTTGCTAAGCACCATCAGGGTAACCCTTCATACAGTGGAAAGGAAAGAAGTAATTATAGCTTCCCATAGTCATTGTGATATATGTGGGGTATACTAGATAATTAAGCCCCTATAATATAGCCACACAACTAGGAGTGAACTTCACCAAGTGCCATCAGGGTAACCCTTCATATGGCGGAAAGGAAAGAAGCGATTGTAGCTTCCCATAGTCACTATGATGTATGCAGGGCATACCAGCTAATTAAGGCCCTATAACATAGCTACATAACTAGGAGTGAACTTTACTAAGTGCTATCAGGGTAACCCTTCATAGGGCGGAAAGGAAAGAAGTAATTGTAGCTTCCCACAGTCACTGTGATGTGGGCATGGCATACTAGCCAATTAAGGCCCTATGATATAGCCACATAACCAGGAGTGAACTTTGCTAAGTGCCATTAGGGTAACCCTTTATATAGCTAGTAGAAAGGAAAGAATAGGATTTGATCTTCCTTAGATCACTTGGAAAGGAAAGAAGAGGATTTAATCTTCCCTTATATCACTCAGAAAGGAAAGAAGTGATGTTAACTTCCCTATGTTGACTATCGTACATACAAGACATCATACTCGATTAGGAGTATATGATATAGTCATAATACAAGGAAAGGAAAGAAGAGGATTATGTCCTCCCTTAGTCACTGTAATGTCAGTAGGGCATACTGGCACAATTAAGGCCCTATGATATAGCCATACATTTAGGAGCGAACCTTGCTAATCGCTATCAGGGTAACTATTTATATGGCAGAAAGGAATGTAGAGGATATGCTTCTCAAAGTAAAGGAAAGAAGGGATATCATTTCCCTGATTCAACTACCTAGGTACTACAGTGGGATGCTTACATACAACTAAGTATAGATACTAACTATAGCCCTAGAAAGGAAACAAGAGGATCAGAGATTCCCTCTCAGTCACTATTTACATAGGTAGGACATTTATACAAACTTAATTGCTAGGATGTAACCATGATATAGTAGGAGTAAACTCACTAAGCACTGTCAGGGTAACCCTCTATATGGCCATTATAAGCATTAGTCACATTTGCTTACAATAGATACGACAACAGGCTAAACTCGCTAAGTAAGCCTAGGTTAAATTACTGATTACCCTTCTTGGGACTATTGCATAGTCAGGGAAATTTCCTTACGCTATTAAACCTGAAACCAATTAGTAATTCATGGTATTAAACTAGATATGAGCAGGATTTGAACCTACAACATTGCATATTACTGTACAATAATACTAGGACAGGTATACCACTATGCCATCCTCACCTCGGGAAAGGAAAGAAGTGTATTTTGGCTTCCCCTCAATTATGAAAAGGAAAGAAGAACAAGATAGGTGACTTGTATGCACTTCCCTCAGAACACTATTATATGGGCGAGGTATCATGAACTTAATTGTATAGACATAGCTATGTATATAGGAGCGATCTTGCTCAGTGCTGTCAGGGTAACCCTTCATACAGCACAAGATATACGACTTGTATGCAAGATAGGTGATGATGATTATTCAGTTCATATTGTAGTTCATAACTAGCTCTTTACTAACTAAAAACTACTAGGCTATCTGCATATAGTCCTCGATTATGGCGTATCACCTACTCCCCTGGTCTACTGAAAAATCAAAGGAAAAATTAAGGAAAAGTGATCAGAAAAACAAGTATATGATGTCATACCAATACAGTAAAAAATGCACTACAAATAGTCCCACAATATAGCCTTTCTATCCAACGTTCCTAGCAAGGCGAACCTTACAACAACTAGGTAATGGACTCTTATGGAGAAAAAAGTGTAGATAAAATAAAACAAAAGTAGAAAAGAAGAAATAAAGAAAAAGCCTTTCTACCATACCCAAACCTTTGCTAAAGGAAAAAAATTCGTAAACAAAAGTAAAGAAATCATATACCACCTATAGTGATAGTAATAGCCTCCTCCTTCTAGGCAGTAGCCAGTGCTTTTGCTTAGATAAACACTAGGTATGAGGGATTCGAAGCGTTGTGCTTTCCTTTGCAGTTGGTATACTTTAGGACCAAGTCATCATAGAGTCTTCTGATCTTCTTACATTCGTCATGTCCTTATCGTTTCTTCCCAAAGCTAATTTAAGCACCAAGAACCGGGGCGTCGCACTCAATTAAGAGCCTATGACATAGGTTCAATGGCTCCCATTAGGGGGGGTGAACTGCCTTTCTAAGTTCAAGTGTGATATCCTGAGCATACCAAAAGGTACGCGGGTAGACATGGCAACAGGCTGAGGAGTCCGTAGACTAGCTTAAGCTGACCTCAGGTTAAACTATTGATTACCTTCCTCAGAACTACCAGGGTACTTGAACCTTAAGGCTGACTGCCTGATATGCTGGCTTTCGTTGATACCCAAGTAGACCCCTTAGAGACAAGTCCTAGTTGCCTCCACCCCCGTCACACTTATTAGTACCTACTACTACTTAGCGCTTTATTCTAGGGCTATGGGAGAGAGACACCAGTATTGTATTAACTGGGCCCTCACTTCCTCACCCATCTACATTCGTCATGTCCACAGGTATGCTTTAAGGTGTGGTGTACATCAGTGCACATATTACATCATAGGGAGTTTCAGCATCGAGCTTGGTGATAACTCTTGACAGTTAGTGCATTGAGTCGCAGAGTTAAAAGAGATATATTTTTCGACTCTTCATTTGTAGGTGAGAATCATAAGCTCTTAGAGGATATGTTGTTCATTGTCATCATCAATGACTATTATGACCAGAGAGGATACATGTTTGCTAGTTCGATCACTTTCTCATATCAGCTATCAAGGGGTTTGTGCAAGGGTGATACCGTTGTTGAAGTGCTCGATTTCTATTCAGAATATATCAGCTTCTGTGAGTGCATCAGTGTAAGAGTGGGGGATATTGTGTAATAAGTACTTTTTCCACCTGTGGTTCTTGTGAACGGAGGCTGTTGGGAATTGTTCCTTGATAGTTACTTCGATTTTATTGCAGTAGGCTAGCACCACTGATGCAGTGACATATTCGATAGTGGTGAGAACGATAGAGCATTGATTGTTCTTTCAAACAGTAGAAATGTAGAGAGCTGTTTGGGCTTTTGCTGATACCAGATTATTGTTTACTGTGTCCCTGAGCTTAACGGGGTTGAAGGTGCTGATCTCGGAAGCAGTGGTGATGATAATTTCATGGTTGTACTTAGTGGGATAGTGTTAGTCCCTAGTTTGTACAGGGAGGGGGGGTACTAGGGCTGCAGCTATTTTGTTTCATTTTGATACCACCTACACCTAAGTTGCCTCAGGTGGTGGTTGCAGGGGTATTGTAGTGCTCACAGTGGACACATTTGGGGTGACTTTCAGTTTAGCAATCTTGTTGACTTTTTTAGAGGTCTTCTTGGTCACTTTTTCTATTTTCTTGAGGGATTCCTTGAAGGTATTGTTGGTGGTTTCTGAGTGCAGTGTTTGCTAGATCTCACTTACATTCTCATTGAGGGTGGTGATGCATTCATTGTTTGCATTATGGCTTTCAACGAGGCTGGCGAGGGCTTTCCCTTAGGTGTTTGACTGGTCTACTAGAGCTCCCAAGGTTTGGGTAATCTTTGGTAGAGTTTTAGTTAGGAATTCCAGCAAGAGTGCCTCTCAGTATACTTGTAGTTGTACATATGACAATAGGGACACCTCTTCTTTTCTAAGGAGTTCTTAAGCAGTTCCATGTTCTGCACTACAGTGCATGATGTTTGCAAGTTCTACTGCTTTTTGTTTGAAAGGCGAGGATGGGGAGAAATAGGAGGGGCAAGAGGAGTACAAGTGAAAGGAGGAGGAGGACCTCTTAATAATCAATTATCTTTATATACTATGTACCAAACCTTATCTAGGTTCTAAAAATGAAGAATTATCGTGACAGTATTTGAGAGTAATAGATATGATAATGTATTGATTTTAAGAATAAGATACATGAAATCAAAGAAGTGTGATATGCAAGATATATGACGAGGGGGGGAAAATTCATTTTTATTTTATCTTTACGACCCCGCTAGGGGTCGTCTAAAAGAACCTCCGCTTGCAGCTATGTCAAGCTATGACGGAGGCAAGATATATGACGAACAACCATCCTTAAATACTATTCCTTCTAAAGAGATAACTCAGAACTGTTGTAGGATATTATATAATAAATAGAATGCAATAGAAACTCCATGATCTGTCCTAATAAATTTATATCACTAATCATGTTCTTCTCTGGAGCTGTAATGGAAGTGATTAATGTTTTATGTGAGAACTGATAGCTGATCTCAGGATAGATCATCATCATATGATACGCCTTGATCAGCTTATAAGTTATACCATCATGACTGACTAGGTCATGTGAGTTACCTGAGTTATCTGATCATATGTTAGGACATATACTAGTAGTCACTAGATTAGTCAGATCTTGGCTAACTTGATAGAGGCGACATATTCCAATCTTTAGAGGCTAGAGCCCTCACTTAAAGAATAATATCTGCTTAAATGTGAATGGGAATACTCACTGAAGTTGCTTATACAGCATAACTGCTTATCACATATGCCCCTAGTACTAGGCCTGTAACATTCAAGGCTTATGACCCTTATCAGGTATGTATAGGGTTTAGCACATGCTTAATACTTTGTACATTCCTATTATGTTTACTAATATATGGTATTTTATTTCTATTAACACTATTTGTGTTTCAAGGTTTATTTATTTTAGGTCATCTTTATGTTCTACATACTCTATATACTAAACAACTTCTGTATATATAGAGGTTCATTCTTCTGCCACTGCCCAAGTCTTGTATATAGTTCAGTGCTCAAGAATATTATCTCTCCTATCTTATTTCCCTTTATTAGTATGATGTAAAAAACCTTAGTAAACCTAAATAATCTAAAACCTACTAAGACCTCCCAAAGTCTCATTATGCTACCTCTTTCAATCCTACTAATACTAAAGATCTACTCCCTAAAGGATTCATCTGCATAGAGAGAGAATTAAGAGACAAGAAAATAAAAAGTACTATTAAGATAAGAATACAATTGTAAGGGGAAGCATATACTTAAAGGTATAAAGAGCTAGCTAAGGTAAGTCTTCATTAAAGTATAGGGGTAAAGGGGAGAAAATAGCTATATAGTAGCAAAATGATATTCAAAAGTATTATATCAAATTTTTTATATATAGCATACAATATAATGTAGGATTACTCTTATACCTATAAGGTATAGTTAAAAAGGTTATGAAGTATTGAAATATTTTATACTAGTTTTTAGTTAATTCTCTGTATCTTTTTTCTATATAGTGTTTATACTAAATCATATAACTCTCTTTTCTATTATTTTATATATAATAAATATATAAAGCTAAATTTAATATATTAACAAATTATTATATAATATATATATAAGGAAATCTAATATATAATTAGGCTATATGTAGTTAAAAGCTTATTTAAAACTATCTATACTATTCTTAGCAGATGAAGGTACATGTTACAAATACTGATTTTATAGTGGCATTACCTAAACTATGAAATAGCCATACCTGATAGTTATATAAGGCTTATATAAGTTCATATAGTATAGTGTGGCATAATAGAGGCTTTGATAAACTTGTTTAAAGTCAACCTAATAGTTATGACATGATTAGCTATAGAGGTAATATACAAGTCTTATCAGAGATTAAATAGGAGGTTGAACCTATGATGATCGCAGGTGATCTTTACCAAGTCTATGATCAGTGTTTGGCATAATTATACCACCTTATAAGCAACCTGAAAGAGACACTTGCATGAAATTGCTTCTATAAGGTTCAAACAATATTATTCCTTATCTAACTATATGCAAATACTAGTGTATTTAAGGAGCAGGAAAAGAGGGGGCTTGAGGAATCCTACCTTGAGGGGATCTCTATCTTTTAATACCAGGGGCTTGACAAAGCCCATCTTAATGGTATCTCTATCTATGATGCTATAGGCTTGATAAAGCCCATCTTAACAGCATCTCCATGTTCGATACCTTGGGCTTACTAAAGCCCCTCTCAGTAGTATCTCAGTCTTCAATACCATTGGACTTTACAAAGCCCACCTTAGCAGTATATCCATATTCAATACCATTTACTTGCCGAAGCCCACCTTAGTGGTATCTTTGTCTCCAATACCATGGGCTCACCAAAGCCTACCTCAGTAGTATCTTCATCTCCGATACTATGGGCTTCATAAACCCCACCTCAGTAGTATCTCTATCTTTGATACCATGGGCTTCCTAAAGCCTACCTCAGTAGTATCTTCATCTCCAATACTGTAGGCTTGCTGAAGACTACCTCAGTGGTATATTTATCTCTGATACTATGGGCCTTATGAAGCCTACCTTAGTAATATCTATATCTTTGATACTGTGGGCTTGCTAAAGCCCACCTCAGTAGTATCTCTGTCTTCAATACCATAGGCTTACCAAAGCCCATGTTACGGGAACCTCTCCATGAGTTCTACATACCAGTTGGCTATCCTACTCAACATCTCAAATCAACTTGGAGACATGAGCTGAAGATCAGGTAACTTGTCCACAAGGCAATTCTCCTTGTTATGTACAGTGTACCAATCTCTATCCGAGATCCAACCTGAGAGTGATTGCTTCTTGAGGTCCATTACCTAAGAGACAAAGGCTGGGGATCAGGAACTTGCAAACTAGGCAACTCTCAATATCGTGTACAGTGTACTAATCTCTATCCGAGATCCGACTTTGAGAATTGTAACTCCTCTAATACAAGTTCTCTGACCTCAGATGGATGAAGGAACCACTTATCTTAATAAATGATGGAAGTGGTTATATACCTATAAATGGCTGCACCACCCTCTGGATCACTTGATTAACATTAAGCAAACACCGTTCCCCTTCTTATATAGCTGAGAAGTATATTCCAGTCTTTAGAAGACTGTCGACGTAACTCAGTCCTTCAATCCATCATCAAGATAACTAAGACAATAGGAGAGAGGTAAATCACTGCGCAATAGGTACAGGTTTCCCCGCACTAGGCTAGTCACCCCTACCCAGGGGTGGTGACAGAGTTAACTAGCCTAGGTAAGACAACGAATATAAAAAGTAGCCCGTATCTTGCTTCGTTAAGCATGAGGATCAGTGATGCCAATGATGAACTTTATTGATCATAAGAAGGTCATTATAGAGGTAGCCTAAGTTACACCCATAGGGATGGAGACAAAGATACTGCTAAGGTAGGCTTAGGCAAGCCTGAGGTATTAGAGATGAAGATACCGCTGAGGTAGGCTTACAGAAGCCCATAGTATCGGAGATGAAGATACTGCTGAGGTAGGCTTAGGGAAGCCCACGGTATCAGAGACGAAGATACGACTGAGGTAGGCATAGGGAAGCCCACGGTATCAGAGACAAAGATACTGCTGAGGTAGGCTTAGGCAAGCCTACGGTATTAGAGATGAAGATACCGCTGAGGTAGGCTTGGGCAAGCCCATAGTATCAGAGATGAAGATACCGCTGAGGTAGGCTTAAGCAAGCCCACGGTATCGGAGATGAACCTGGTAGAATCTGGCAGAATCTTGCGACTGAGGAAAATTAGAAGTACCCAGCACATACTAAGAAATTCCCCACAGTAAAATGCAGAGCTCACGACATCACCACAACAGTACGATTATAATTACTGCAGTCCTAAGACTATTATAATTCCTAGGAGGTTAATTCGTAAGTCGACTTACACTGGAGTTGAACCTGGGACCACACACAGGTGTATATAGTATACAGTCTTCACCTTTGGGATCATGTTCTGTAGAACGAGACCTTTACCGCTATCCTAAGCTGCCAGATGCACAAGCCCATCAGTATTGAGGAAGGAGATACCGCTGAGGTAGGCTTAGGAAAGCCCACGGTATCGGAGAGGAAGATACTGCTGAGGCAGGCTTAGATAAGCCCACAGTATCTCTCAAGGAGGGAGTGCTGAGGTAGGCTTCATAAAGCCTCCTCTTATCATCCTCCTTAAATAAACTAGTATATGCATCCTGTTAGATAAGGAATGACATTGTTCGAACCTTATAGAAGTAACTTCATGCAAGTCTCTCTTTTAGGTTGCTTGTAAGGTAACACGATTATGCTGAACACTGATCATAGACTTAGTAAAGATTACCTATGATCATCATAGGTTTAACCTGATATTCTATCTTCAATAAGACTTGTATATTGCCTATATAGCTGATCATACCTGTTACAGCCACGGTACCAAGGCCCATGCGCGATGATGAGTTTAGTTAGATGAGCAACTTCCTGTGAGTATACCCCTGCGCCACGCGAAAGGACCATGTGACAAAGGGCTCTGCCTCAGGATGAGTCATATGTGGCGCCTCTGATGAAGATGAGTCAGGGTCTGACTCACCCGTCATCCTCTCTTAAGCGTACCTCACATGATCGGATGAACTTGAGTAACTCCTGCGACTTAGTCACTCACGGTTGGTATGACTCAAGCCGATCGAGCCAGTAATCGCATGATGACGATCTAACCCGAGATCAGCGATCTGAGCTCAGACCATAACACTGATCATTTCCGTTACGACTCCTAGGAATGTTACGATCACGTCAGATGATGATAGAATGAGTCATGGGATTTCTAAGGCTTTCTTTCAGGTTCTATTTCTTATGTAATCTCCTTTGTCATTGATGACTCATTTCTCTTGGTTGGAAAGTATTTAAGGACGGATTGTTGGTTGCTTCATGTTCTTTCCTTTCCTTCTCTCTTCAGTCTACAGACTAGCTACGAGGCTTAAGAATATATTCGTTCTTAAACAACGCTTTATCTTCTCTCTCTTCTCTACAACGTAGGAAAGTGTATTTGTGGATCTAGACTTAGAACACATTGAAATATCTGACTTTACTCAGTAATACGTTTCTCTGTTGAGTGGCACTTGCACTTTACCGAGATATTCCCGTAACCGAAGACACCTGCCGTAACACTATATTCTTAAGTCATGGCTAGTGACGACACCCCTATGCCAGACTTCACCACCACTCTTGCCCTTTACGATGGCAAAACTCTCACGAGACCGGGGCAAGCAGCCTCGGTTACCACACGATCAGGGAGGAGACTCCTTGAATCAACGGTAGAACTTGACGAGGCAGGCCAGAAGTTTGTGGACAAACACCAGTCCCACATAATCGCCAACTTTGTCGAACTGGACACTGCTTTCCTGGAAGCCAGGGACTTCATAGGAGATGAAGCCTACCAGCAGGTCCACTACCAACTACTCGAGGACTTCCAGAGACAAAAGGAGGAAATACAGGGAATCCTTTTCTCCACCATCATGACGTACAAACAGATGGGGAAGAAACTCCCTCCTGTCCTGGTATCATTCCCACCAAGGGTCACGAACATCCTCCTGAAGGCAATCAACCTCCTCAAGGATCAAAGGAGGGAAAACGAGTTCCAGGCCACCAAAATAAGGGAACAGCTAGAGGCGAAGTATTCCTACCAGATTGGAAAACTCAGAGACGAAGCTGAATCCCTCAGAAGGGAACTCCAAATTCTTCGCCAGGCTCAACAGCTGCAGGAAGACACACAGCTCTTAGTGGAGCTTCAAACTGACCTAAACCGAGTTAAGGATGCCAACTCGTCCCTTAACTCGGAAGTCTTCAACCTCCGGAACAGACTCCAGTTTGCAGAAAAGGAGTTGGAAGTCCGGACCCAAGCAACTCAGTCTCAAGTCACCCTAAACAAAAGAATAGAGGAGCTTGAGGCTGAGCTCAAGGAAGCTAAGGAGGATGCCGAACACTACCACAGCCTCTACCGCCAATATAAGAGGCCTGTGGACTCGGCCCTTTCCCCTATGCAATCTGCGAGGGAAAAGACTGTGGAGGAAGAAGAAACAGTTCCCCTTTCCCCTACAGTGCCAGAAACGGAACCTCCATTCCCCTTGCACAGAAGGAGCAGGGGACTTCCCGACCTTTCAAGGTGGGGAGAAGCAGGACCTTCCCGGTGGCGGAGGAACACCACCAAATCACCAACGCCTCCTCCACTCCCACCAAGACCTCAAGGGGAACAACCCCTAACTAGGAAGGATGTGGAGGATCTTCTTAGGGAGGCACTCGCCAAAGTGGTGCCACCCCAACCTCCCGCTCCTCCTAGATTTGAGGCAGCACCACCACCACCACCGTAACAGCCCCAAGCCTTTAAGGGGCCTAAACCACCGACTCTGGACAAGTTTTCGGGAAAAGTGGAGGACATTTTTAAATTCCAGCTCTAGCTGGAAACTTACTTCGTCCTCCAACCCCAGTCTTTCCCCACCGATGTCA
Source organism: Phymatotrichopsis omnivora (assembly GCA_016880775.1). Lineage (NCBI taxonomy): Eukaryota > Fungi > Ascomycota > Pezizomycetes > Pezizales > Rhizinaceae > Phymatotrichopsis > Phymatotrichopsis omnivora. The sequence goes on from JABYPW010000902.1 coordinate 14,305, forward strand.
TTAAAACGCAGTTTGCCTCGACGCTATTGACAGGCAACGCGTTGGCTTGGTGGAGGATCAACCACAGTCGGTGGACAAATCCCACTACGTGATGGGAGGATTTCCTGGAAGCCATCAGGACCAACTTCGGGGCGTACACCCTCAGGCCTAGCTACATCACAAAGCTGACGCAGGCCAAGCACACTTTACCAATTCTCGAGTTCATCACTTACATGAGAACTCTCAACACGGTGTGCTAATACAATGAGGGGTACCTGAAGGATTGGGTCAACCAGGGACTCCATCCCACTCTCCGGAAAGCCATGGCCACCAGCTACAACCGGAACTATCAAACCACCCAAGAATGGTTTGATCAGGTCATTACGGTTGGCCAACAAATGGAGGAAGCCGCCAAAGCCCTAGGAGAAACCCCCTGGCCGAAGCAGAAGGACTCAGCTCTGACTGCGAAACCTAAAGACAAGGCCAAGCAACCTAAGGGCAAGGAAAGATCAGATCAGAGAGACAAGTCCAAGTTGGACTCTAAGCCGGCCCCCACTAAGCTCCCCTATCTCCAAGGAGCAGAGCTTAAGTGGGCCAAGGAGAATGGCGCCTGTCAAAAATGCGCCAGATCTGGCCACAAGGCAAATGAGTGCTTTGCCTATAAAAAGGCGGAGATCCCTTCCTCTAAACAGCACTCGTCTAAGAGGAAGAGGGACGACAAGGAGGACGACAAATCTGAAACCTCCAAGAAAACCAAGACTGAGGCCGCCGGGCGTGTAGTGGATCTACCAGATACGTGGGTAGATGGTGATGACATTCCGATGGTTTGAAGAGCCATAACTCGACGACCTATTTCCTTTGTTGTTTCCTTTGTTGAAGAAGAGACTTGGAAAGGATGTACCCCAACAATTGATACCCAATCTGCACTCATTTGGAGCTGGTGTTCCAGGGATTTTCTTAGCCCTGGTTCTTGGTGGGTGGGCCGCCGGTTAAGTGGCTTGTATTCCTAGTGATGATTGATGACCTCATGATTCACGATTATGATACCATGATGCACAAATTCCCTTTCTTTTAGACTGTACAAGTATCTTCATAGATCTTAGTACTTAATGTTTAATGCTTGGTTCCTTTCTCTTTACCTCTTTTGCCTGCCTGAGGATGGCCTTAAGGTTGAAATACGCAGGTCGTATAGCAGTGCTGACATTCATTCTACCACATCGCATAACTTGCAACTCTTGTCTTCCTCACACTGCAACCACTACATCACACACTTAGGTACTGCGACGTCCGGCCACGACGTTCCCGGGAGAGATCAGGGACCCTATTCGCAGAAACACCATGACGACCATTGCCTCAAAAACCGAAGGCCCCAAGCAGGGGAAATGCATCAAGGTTCCAGTAATACTTCGCTGGCGCACCTCTGTCAACCACGAAATCGTTACCCACTCGGTCACCGCCACTGCTAAACTCGACAACGGCGCTACAGGAGCTCTTATCTCTGATAGGCTCCGGGTTCCCAAACGCAAACGCCAGGTACCCGTAAACGTCTACGCATACGATGGGACCTGCAAGCAAGAATGGTACTATACGCCGAAGCTTCAGATGCAGATCCAAAACCACAAGGAGAACATCGACTTCGACGTAGGACCGACACCTCCCGATGTCGACATCTACCTCCCCGTGAAGTGGTTCCAAGATCATGACCCCACGGTGGACTATGATAAGGCAGAGTTAGTGGGTTTCTACTCTGACAAGTGCAAACACCATCTTGTCAAACCCCAGGTCTCCATGGCTTCAGCCCGCGAGATCTTGCAAGATGAAGACTTCCACACCAACACCGCAGTCGTGAGTGGGGGTTTATTAGGGTGGGTTGACACACCCATTAGTCCAACCGAGACACTGAAATGGTGCTGGGCCATGGCAAGGCTACCCTTGGAAAACTCCACGGAGCTTTTCCTACGTTCCTCATCCATCAGCGCTTCAGACCAAAACAAATGGGAACAACTTTTCCCCAAGGTGTTCTCGGAGCAGTTAGCATCCCAACTGCCACCCCACCGAGAATGGGATATGAAGTTACCGATGAAGGAAGGAGCCCAACCTCCCTGGGGACCAATCTACAAACTCTCTGAGATGGAACTCAAGGTCCTGAGAGAGTACATTGACACCATGCTAAAGGAGGGCAAAATAAGACCTTCCAAGTCCCTAGCTGGTACTCCTATCCTATTCGTCAAGAAAGCTGATGGATCCCTCCGCCTCTGCGTCGACTATCGAGGACTCAACAAAGTCCTCATCCAGAACTGATACCCTCTACCCCTCATGGGCGAGCTTCGTGACAGAATCGGTAAAGCTAAAATCTTTACCAAGCTCGACCTTAAGAACAGTTACAACCTTATCCGTATCGCAAAAGGGGATGAGTGGAAAACTGCCTTCCGCACCCGTTATGGGCAGTTCGAATACCTCGTCATGCCTTTCGGTCTCTGCAATGCCCCAGCCATCTTCCAAGAGATGATGAACACCATTCTCCGTGATGTCCTCGATGTAGGTGTCATAGTCTATCAAGACGACATCCTCATCTATGCGGAAACCCAGCAGGAACATGACCGACTGGTTAGGGAGGTTCTTTCTCGGCTCGACAAACATCAACTAGCCTTGAAACCCTCAAAGTGCCACTGGGCAGTCGACAAAGTCGAATTCCTCGGGTTCATCATATCGGCACAGGGAATCGAAATGGCGAGAGACAAAATCGAAACGGTTCTGGAATGGCCAACTCCGAAAACGGTCACTGATGTCAGGTCCTTCCTCGGCTTCGCCAACTTTTATCGAGTCTTCATCAAAAACTTCTCAAAACTCGCGTTGCCTCTCACGGACCTCACCAAGAATGACACACCATGGAAATGGGGCAAGGCACAAGATGATGCCTTCTCAGACCTCAAGCACCGCTTCACCTCTGCACCCATTCTCTCCCACTACGACTCCAGCATTCCTCTCCTTGCGGAAACCGATGCCAGCGACTTCGCGATCGGCGGGGTCCTCTCTCATCAGTTCCCTGATGGCTCCTTGCATCCTATCGCGTACTTTTCCCGTAAGATGCTTCCCCCGGAGCGCAACTACAAAATTTACGACAAGGAAATGCTGGCGGTCTATACTTGTTTATACAAGGAATAGAGGCACTGGTGTGAAGGTTCCCTTTCTCCCGTCTTGGTATTGACAGACCACAAAAATCTGGAGTACTTCGCCACAACCAAAGTCTTGTCGCGCAGGCAGGTAAGGTGGATGGAGAAGTTAGGAACGATTGACTACAAAATCGTGTACAGGCCAGGTACCAAGAACACTAAAGCCGATGCACTATCGAGACGTGGAGACCACGTCCCTACGGAGGGGGCACCAGAGTGCGAACTCCTTTTCCTCAAACCAGGACAGTATATAGCGGCATCCAAAAGGGTCGCTCTTAACATCCACCCTGAGTTTATTGAGGACCTTCGTCACGCTCTGGTCTCTGACCCCGAAACCCAGGAACTTGTCAACAAGCTTCCGTCTGGCTATCAAATCTCAGATGGTATGCTCCTTTATAATAACCTGTGGTTTGTCCCCTCGCACCTCCGCACCTCAGTGTTGAAGACACGGCATGATCACCCAACGGCAGGCCATATCGGCCGAGACAAACTCTACGAGCTCGTAACTAGGGATTTTTACTGGCCCACGCTCCGAAAGGATATAGCCGAATATGTCGCAGCATGTTACACCTGCCAAACAAACAAGGCCCGTCGACATAAGGCTTATGGTCAGCTTTTGCCCCTCGAGCTCCCTTATCGCCCTTGGGAAAGTATCTCCATGGACTTCATCACTGAACTTCTTCCCTCAGATGGCCACACCCAAATTTGGGTTATTGTGGACCGGTTCTCGAAAATGGCGCATTTTATCCCCCTCGGCACAAACACCACCTCTAAGGACTTACCGAATACGTTCGTGAACGAAATCTGGAAGCATCATGGCCTCCCCACCAACATAGTCTCTGACCGAGACCCCAAATTCCAAGCTTGGTGGAAGGAAACCATGACCGCCCTTGGTGTGAAACTATCACTGTCAACTGCAGCACACCCGCAAACGGACGGCCAGACTGAACGGCTAAATCAGATCCTTGAGGCATACCTCCAGAACTATGTCACCTACGACCAGACCAACTGGGCAAGTCTCCTGCCACTGGCGGAGTTTGCCTACAACAACTCGATCTCCTCCTCCACAAATCAAACACCTTTTTACACCAACTATGGGTACCACCCCTCGCCAGACGTGGTGTCCACGATTAAAACCTTCAAGGGATCCCAGGAACTCGAACACAACTGGAAGGATGTTCGCGCCTGCCTGCTAACCATCCAACAGCGGGTAGTCAAGTGGTACGATGCCAAGCACCTTGAGTTTCCTGAGCAAACACCCGGATCCCTTGTTCTTCTTAAAAAGGACAACCTCCCGAACCTCAAACCTTCGAAGAAACTTGACGCCAAGTACGCTGGCCCCTTCGAAGTCATCTCCAAAATAGGACCCCGAGCGTATAAACTCAAGCTCCCCTTCAACTGGAAAATCTATCCGGTGTTCCACGTCTCTCAACTTGAACCCTATAAAGTGTCACCTCAGTTCCCGGCACCACTAAAACCCACGCCGGAGAATGACGATGGGGAAGAGGCGTATTTTGTTGAAGGAATCTCTAAGGTCCACTTCAACTGTCAAAGGAAGAAGCTGGAGTACTTTATTCTTTGGGAAGGATACCTGCATGATCAAGGCACATGGGAACCGCTGGACAACCTGTTGGTAAACGGAGAACCGATCGAAGCACTGGTCAAGTTCTGAAATGACCACCCTTACGCCGAGGATAATGCCAAGAGACCTGAGGAGGATGGGTCAAGACGAAAGCGGAGAAGGGTTTAGATAGGCAAGTCCCCTTTACCCTTCACACAAGAGGCTGACGGTCATAGTCACATCGACTTAAACCGCTTCACTCTCAAGGGATAGGATGTTCACTCGGAGTATTGGGGAACGATCCAAAAACCTCTTGCAGCCAGTCCCTCATCAGGACATTGGTTGAAGGAAATGTGATATGCTAACGGCTCTATGTGCGTGAGGGCACGCACCTTTAGGAGGGGTGTAGTGTTACAGCCACGGTACCAAGGCCCATGCGCGATGATGAGTTTAGTTAGATGAGCAACTTCCTGTGAGTATACCCC
>JABYPW010000903.1:0-19501 GCA_016880775.1 Phymatotrichopsis omnivora
AATGAGTCATGGGATTTCTAAGGCTTTCTTTCGGGTTCTATTTCTTATGTAATCTCCTTTGTCATTGATGACTCATTTCTCTTGGTTGGAAAGTATTTAAGGACGGGTTGTTGGTCGCTTCATGTTCACCCCCCCAACTTCACACGGTCGGCTACAACGAAGAGCTCGCCTACCTTCGCGATAGTCAACAAAGCGACCCAAAACTCCCGTGAACAAGCACACCTATCCCATCACTGCCTGGCCCTCGGATAGAGGTTGGAGCACTGCTCACAGGCCGAGCTGAAAATAGGGTACGAAAATCACGGTCGGAAAAACAAACATGTCACAACAAAACCCCATCATCGTATCCAGTGGAGAAACGTCCACCAACCCCTCCCAAAGTTCACAAAACCTCCCAGCCCTTGACCCCGCCATCATCAACAACCCGGTTCGCACCAGAATGCCATCATCACAGCCCACCCTCTCCGAAGCGCACAGCGCAGTCACCCCTTCCCAAGAATTTCAAAGCCCCCGTCCCCTTAACCAAGAAAACATCGCGCCCCAAGACGAATGGAACCGCGACTACAGGCTCACAGAACAAGACGTCCAGCGCCTCCAAATGGCTGAAGAAAACCCCCTCCCAATCCAGACCCCGAGCAACACCCAGACCTCGTCCTCAGGTCATACCACAATCTTGGCCCAGGGACATGAAGACAACCAAACCCACCAGAGCACAGCGGAGGCAGTCCTCCAGCTCACCCCGTACACCCCAACCCCCCCACACCAGAGCACGGCCGAGGCCATCGTGAATCTCACACCATACTCAGTCTCCATGGATCTAGACATCGGACCAGGCAGGAACCCAACGCCCCCTAGCGCCCAACAACATAGCGACAGCTACCCCACTTTCAGAGGGTCCAGAACAAGATCGCTCTCGAACCTCTCCCTCCCCTCCCTACCCAACACCAACAGATCAATGCACACAGACTCTGACTCGGACACAGAGTCAGACAAGACCACGAAACCAGTTACAGACAAAGGGAAAAGAAGAGCCCAAACAGTCCAAAGAGAAGTTTTTTCCCCAATCCCCATGCACCCAAGATATGAGCTAGCAAGCATGATGCCCGACAACCAAGGAAAAACCTTTCAACAACTCATCGACAACGAGGAAAAAAGAGTCTTCCTCAACGCGGAAGCCTTCGGAAGTATGGCGCAAGCCCTAAACCACATCTGGAGAAAACTTGACGACATGCACTCAGAAAGACATGAGCTAAACGACCACATAAGACAAATCAACACCCAACTCCAAGAACAAAGCAATGAAATCAGACACTTGAAGGCCACAGTCCACAGACTAGCACATACCCCAACAACGACCCCCCCAGCACTGCCCATCCCCCAACACCAAAGTCGAACACAAAGCAGCAAAAGCCCCTCCAGATCGCCCGGATCACAGGCAGAAACCCAGAAAAACTCAAAATCCTCCAAAAGCCCCTCGCCAGAGGCAGGCCCCTCAAACCCCCTGAACACAACCCAAGGAACAAAAACCTGGGCCCAGAGAGCAGCAGGAGAAAGCAGCTCACCACAAACCCCCCCCAACCAAAACCAAAACCAGAAGCCAAAACAACAAAAAGCCAAAACCTTCCCAACGTCGAGGAGGGAGCTCCACTCTCCCACAAAAGGAGTAGTACACCCAGAAGTAGCCAGAGCCGACTCGGACAAGCTAAGAGAAGAGTACATCAAAGCCCTAGCTGAAAAGGGAGCCCCCACCGAACTAAGAAACTTAACGGTCAGAGTCAACCACAAATCAACGATAATTATTACAACCCCCCCCACCCTCGTCGCAAGAGCCCTAGTCCCCTACATCGACGTCCTCAACTACGTAACATCAGTCACCACCAACCCGCAAGTAGAAAGAGATGGCTTCAGAGTAGCAACTATGTTTACTGAAGTCATAATCCACTCCGTGCCTACCGCCCCGTTGGGAGAAATCCCAGTCAACAAGCTGGCAAAAGAACTATTCTACGTGGCCGACGTAGAAATAGCAGCAGCAAGATACCTGAAAAACGAACAAGACAGAAAAAACAACCCCTCCGGAGGAGCCTTCGCAGCAGTGGCCGTCCGAATCACCGAAGACCAAGTACAGAAACTAGGAAAGCAGGTCACCATCTTCAACAGAACCTGCAAAGTCATGAAATCCCTTCGAGCAAACCCAACAGCAGTGTGCTACCGCTGCTTCAAAATCGGACACTTCAGCGCCATGTGCAAAGAAGAGAAAGAAGGATGCAACCTTTGCGGTAACCTGCACCTGGCTTTCCCACACCACAATACCAAAAACCACATATGCCCACAATGCGAATTCAAAGGACCATGCGAACACAACAAGCTCATTTGCACGAACTGCAAAGGCGAGCACAAAGCCACCGACCCAGCATGCCCAGACGTAAAAGCAATAAAGGACCAATACGCTAGGGAATTGGAAGGAAAGAGAGCAGCGTGGATGGATCAGATCAATATGGAAGCCGAAATGCACACAGAATTATAGATGGCAAACAAAGAGGAAAAAATACAGTGGGGATTAGACCCACATCCAGTCTTTAAAATTTTACAGCACAACTGCAACAAATCCCAAAGCAACTTCCAATCGCTCATGAACACAGCCATAGAAAACAAGGCAAACGTGGTCGCCGTCCAAGAACCGCCTACCTTCAGCAACGTCCCCCTGTCGCACAATAGCTTCTATAGATTCTACCCCAGCAGCACAACGAGATCAAGAGTAGCCCTCTACGTCAACAAAACCTCCCCCATAAACCCCTTCCCAATCAGAAATAGAGCAGGAGATGAACAGGTAGTCAGGCTCTTCGTCAACAAGCACAACTACCTGGACATAACCAACATTTACCTCCCCCCAGCAACAAAAAAAGAAGACCAAGACTGGGACCAAATCTTCACCAACAACAAAAACCTAGTCCTAGGAGACTTCAACCTCCACCACCCATGGTGGGGAGCAACGGAAAAACACGAAACCGAAAGAGCAGAACCCATGGTGGAAAAGGCCACAAACGAAGGATACTACCTGCTTAACGAACCAGAATAACCGACGAGGCTCGGAAACCAAAAACTAAACCAAAGGGACACCACAATCGACCTGGCACTGCTATCCCCAATGGCCACAGAATGGAACGCCGACTGCCAAATCTGCACAGACAACCACCAAACCAGCAGCGACCACGAGGTAATAGCGATCACCCTCTCAAAACCAAACGGCATACAACACAAAAAAGTCACTCTAGACTACGCCAAGGCAGACTGGGACAAAGTGAAAGAAAACCTCGAGAACTGGCAACCAGCACCGTTTGATCCTAACAACCCGGATGCCTGGCTAGAAAACAACAAAAATCACCTAATTGAATGCATGAAAAGAAACCGAGCACTACCAACAAGGACTCTCACTAGCAAGTCCAAAGCCTGGTGGGACAAAAACCTGGACACTGCAAAAAAGAAAATGACCAGAGCCCGATACGAAGCAAAAAAGAACCGGAACTCCGAAAAAGCCCAAGAAGACTACCTAACCAGGAAAAAGGAATTTAGAAAATTGGTCCACAGCACCAAAAAAGAACACTGGAACAACTTTCTGCGAGAAGCAAACCTCAAAGACCTATGGACAGCGCTGAGGTATACCCGGCCGGCCAGAGATTACCCCCTCCCTCCAATCAACGGTGCAGAGACACCAGACCAAAAAGCCCAGGCCCTGATAGACCACTACTTCCCGGAAGAAGCGGAAGAGCCCCTGCTCCCCCCCCTCCAGAGCCCAGAGAACACCGAAGACATCTCGCCGGAGGAAGTCAAGTACGCCCTAAGGAACGCCTCCAACACCACAGCACCAGGACCAGACGAGATCCAGTACACCCTATGGAAGAACCTCCAAGAAGTAAATAGCACGATCCTCCCAAAACTCCTAGACCCTCTCATGAAACACGGAGTCCACCCAACAGCATTCAAAAGGACTCTTGGAATAGCAATACCAAAACCCAAAAAACCCAGCTACTCAGACCCCAACGCCTACCGGTGCATCTTTCTCATAGACACCCTAGCGAAAATCCTGGAAAAAATAATAGCAATAAGGCTGTCCCAGCACGTAATCGACCACCAGATGATCACAGCAAACCAATATGGAGCCCTGCCAGGACGATCGACAATAGACGCAGTAAACGCCCTGAAACACGACATACGAGACGCCAAAAACAGAGGAAAGAAGGTCACACTCCTTTTCATGGACATCGAAAAAGGATTCGACCGAGTCAACATCACAGAACTATTGCGAATCCTACAAGAAGGCGGCACCCCCAAGTACATCCAACACTGGGTTGCATCTTTCCTCGCAAACCGACAGCTCGCATTCCTAGACAGGGGAACCAGGTCGGCATTCAGATCGATAAAGACAGGAGTCCCCCAACGATCCCCAATCTCCCCCCTCCTTTTCAATATATACGTGGCACAACTAACAAGAGACAGCAGAACATTAAAACTGTACATGTATGTAGATGACCTATGTATCATGGCAGAAGGAGAAAGCTACGAGGAAAACATCGCCAAACTGGAAGAGCACTGCAGAGGAGAGCTGCAGGAAACGTTGACAAAACTAAAGCTATCACTATCAGAAGGGAAGACAGAGCTACAGCACGTCAGCCCGGGCCAACAGGACAACAAACCAACCATCGAAATCCAAGGAAAAGTCTTCAAACACCAGGAAAAGGTCAAATACCTAGGCATCATACTGGACCAAAAAGAAAGCGTCCTAGTACACTGCCAGTACAGGACCCAAAGCGTGCAAGCCGCAACAGCCAGAATCTCACGCCTGTCCTCAGGAGGAAAAGGCCTAAACCCCGCCATGGCTCTGAAGCTAGTCAGAGCAGTAGTGCTCCCCTCGCTGCTGTACGGAGCAGATACCTTCCACCCGTACAACATAACCGAAAAAACCTACAAAACAATGGACAGCGCAATAGCAGCGGCAACCAAATGGGCTTGCGGAATGTTCAGGAACACGAGCAACCACAAGGCCCTAGTAGAAGCAAACATACCACCAGCCCACCTCCAGATCGAAAAATACCAGACCAACTACGGAGCAAGGCTGCTCACGATTGGACCCGAACACCCCAACTACACAAGGCTACCCCCTATGCCAGGAAGAAACAAAGAAAGGATGAAATCCCCAAAAGCCCCCTCCTGGAAAGCAGAGCCCGAGGGACAGCACTCCAGGAAAAGAATGCTACAACTGGACGCGATGATCCACACAGTCAGAGAAGACCTAGGGACGAACACCCTCTCACTCCACCACCTCCCACCCCCGTCCAGGCCATGGCCCATCAACCCAAAAGGAAGAACTAGACTGGATCCCTTCCCTGAGTCCAAGGAAACGGCGATAAAAGAACACCCGAAAGTCTATCCCCCAGACCAGCTCACGCTGTACACAGACGCCTCACAAGTAGGGAAAAACAACCAAGTCGGAAACGCAGTGGTAGCGTACCTAAACGGGAAACAAATAAACGGAAAAACGAAAACACTAGGCAGCGGAGTACACGTCTTTGACGGAGAACTGGACGCCATCCTGGAAGCACTCGACCTAGCACACAAACTCAAAACTAAGCACACCTTCGCCTCGGTCAAAGTGTACACAGACAACCAAGCAGCGCTCACAGCGGCCGCCAACCCCTACCCAAGTCCCACACAGTACATCGCGGAAAAAATCTTCGGAATCAACCACCAACTGTCGGATCAAGGAATCGAGACAAGCCTTGCATGGGTGCCGGCTCACAAAGGAATTCACGGAAACGAACGAGCGGACCAGCTAGCGAAAGACCAGTCGAAAAAACCTGAAGCCAAAAAACGAAGGACCATTACCGTGAGCTCCATCAAGACCAAAACCAAGGAAAGACTACAGAAATCGTTCGAAGAATACGCGAGAAAACCAATTCCGAAAAACGACCCGTACAGCACCCTAGACAAATACATAGCCTCGAGAGCGTACCAGTTCCGAACGGGCCACGCCTACGTCCCCAACCTCCTCCACTTCAAAAGAGAACAGAACATATGTGTCTGCGGAGAGACCCAATCCATAGAACACTATCTCACCAAATGCCCCTTTCCCACGACATGGAGACCTCTCATCCGAAAGAACACAGTCGAGGACCTACTGTACAAGAACACTGACCTCTGGACCAAACTAGTCGAAAAAGGCCTAGGAAAACCGCCCGATCCCCCACCGGAACCCCCGAAGGTAGTGATAGCTGTAAGAGGAGGAACTAGCGAGGACAGGAGATGTTAGACGTAGAGCTAGGAACTTAGAGTAAAAACTGCCGGAGGGATCTTCTCTTTTGTTTTTTAATTTTTTCTTCTTCCTTTTTTCTTTTCCTTTTTCCTTTGTTCGTCTTTTTTCGCTTATCTTATTTTCGCGGCACGAGTAGGCGAAGGACCATCCTGTTTTCACCGGTTATGTTCTTGCTTTTAATTAAGTGTAAACGCCCCGCTGGAGGAAATGGGATGTAAAATAACAATAATGGGAATATCATATAAGGTCGCTTCATGTTCGGGGTGAGGATGGTCTAGTGGTATGGCTGTCCTGGTGTCATTGTGCGGTAACATGCAAGGTCGTGGGTTCAAATCCCACTCATCCTATTCCATACCACAAATTACCGGTTGGTCGCGGGTTTTGTAGCGTAAGCGAGTTTTCCCCGACCGTACAGGGTTGCCTAATTACTGGTTCAGTCCCTGTAAGCGAATGCGACCGATGACCACAATGGCTGTATGAAGGGTTACCCTGACAGCGCTTAGCGAGATCGCTCCTGTATTACGCGACTATGTCATATGCTCTTAATTGAGTGCGACGCCCCGTCCGTACATCAGTGATCCGAGGGAGGACAAGATAAGTCGCTTCATGTTCGACTATCTTACCGAATGCCCGACCCCCATAAGCTAGAGACATCTCGTCCGAAAGCGCACAGTCGAAGAACTCCTCTACAAAAACGCTGACCTCTGGACCAAGCTCGTCGAAAAAGGCCTAGGAAGACCGCCCGCCCCCCCACCGGAACCCCCGAAGGTAGTGATAGCTGTAAGAGGAGGAACTAGCGAAGAGTCGGAAAGAGTAGTAGAAGAGCTAGGAACTTAGAGCGAGTAGAGCGCTGGACGGGGCACGAATTTTTGTTGATTTTTTCCTTTTTCTTTCTTTTCTTTCTTCTTTTTTCCTTTTCCTTTACTGCTTTTCGGTTTTTTGCGGCACGAGTAGGCGGAGGATCATCCTGTTTTCACCGGTTATGTTCTTGCTTTTAATTAAGTGTAAACGCCCCGCTGGAGGAAATGGGATGTAAAATAACAATAATGGGAAAATCATATAAGTCGCTTCATGTTCGAAATCCAATACGCCCTGTGGAAGAACCTCCAGGAAGCAAATAGCACGATCCTACCAAAGCTCCTAGACCCCCTCCTCGAACACGGAGTTCACCCAACGTCGTTTAAAAGGACACTCGGAATAGCAATACCGAAACCCAAAAAACCCAGCTATTCGGACCCCAACGCTTACCGATGCATTTTTCTCATAGACACCCTAGCAAAGATCCTAGAAAAGATAATAGCAATAAGACTATCCCAGCACGCAATCGACCACCAGATGATCACAAAAAACCAGTACGGAGCCCTACCAGGACGATCAACAATAGACGCAGTGAGCGCATTAAAACACGATATACGGGACGCCAAAAACAGAGGAAAGAAGGTCACACTCCTTTTCATGGACATCGAAAAAGGGTTCGACCGCGTCAACATCAAAGAACTAATACGAATCCTATAAGAAGGCAACACCCCCAAGTACATCCAACACTGGGTCGCATCATTCCTCGCCAACCGCCAACTAGCATTCCTAGACAGAGGAACCAGATCAGCATTCAGGTCAATAAAAACTGGAGTCCCCCAAGGATCACCAATCTCCCCCCTTCTTTTCAACATATATGTGGCACAACTGACAAGAGACAGCGGGGCACTAAAACTATACATGTATGTAGATGACCTGTGTATCATGGCAGAAGGAGATAGCTAGGAAGAAAACATTGTCAAATTGGAAGAGCACTGCAGAGGAGAATTGCGGAAAACACTGGAGAAACTAAAGCTATCACTATCAGAAGGGAAAACGGAGATGCAGCACATCAGCCTGGGCCAGCAGGACAACAAACCCAACATCGAAATCCAAGGAAAAGTGTTCAGACACCAGGAGAAAGTCAAGTACCTAGGCATCATCTTGGACCAGAAAGAAAGCGTTCTAGCACACTGCCAGTACAGAACCCAAAGCGCACAGGCTGCCACAGCCAGGATCTCCCGCCTGTCCTCAGGAGGCAAAGGCCTAAATCCCGCCATGGCCCTGAAGCTAGTCAAAGCAGTGGTGATCCCCTCGTTGCTATACAGAGCGGACACCTTCCACCCATACAACCTAACAGAAAAAGCCTACAAAACAATGGACAGCGCAATAGCAGCGGCAACCAAATGGGCGTGCGGAATGTTCAGGAGTACGAGCAACCACAAGGCCCTGGTGGAAGCAAACATACGACCGGCTCACCTCCAGATCGAAAGGTACCAAACCAACTACGGATTAAGACTGCTCATGATCAGACCCGAGCATCCCAACTACGCAAGACTACCCCCCATGCCAGGCAGAAACAAAGACCGAGCAAAGTCCCCGAAAGCCCCCTCCTGGAAAGCAGAACCCGAGGGACAACACTCAAGGAAGAGAATGCTCCAACTAGACGCAATGATCCACACAATCAGAGAAGATCTTGGGACGAACACCCTTTCGCTCCACCACCTCCCCCCCCCAACCTGACCATAGCCCATTGACCTAAGAGGAAGACCCAGGCTGGATCCCTTCCCAGAATCCAAAGAAACAGCGATAAAAGAGCACCCAAAGACGCACCCCCCAGAACAGCTCACACTGTACACGGACGCCTCACAAGTAGGGAAAAACAACCAAGTCAGAAACGCAGTGGTAGCGTAGCTAAGCGGCAAACAAGTTGGAGGAAAGTCGAAAACACTATGCAGCGGAGTGCACGTCTTCGACGGAGAACTGGATGCCATTCTAGAAGTGCTCGACTTAGCACTCAAACTCAAAGACAAGAACACCTTTACCTCGGTCAAAGTGTACACGGACAATCAAGCAGCGCTCATAGCGGCCACCAACCCCTACCCAAGCCCCACTCAGTACATCGCGGAAAAAATATTCGAGATCAACCGCCAACTATCGGACCAAGGAACCGAAACAAGCCTAGCATGGGTACCGGCTCACAAAGGGATCCATGGCAATGAATGAGCAAACCAGCTAGTGAAAGCCCAGTCGAAAAAACCTGAAGCCAAAAAATGAAGGACCATCACCGTGGGCTCCATCAAAACCAAAACCAAAGAAAGACTAGAGAAGTTGTTCGAGGAGTACGCAGGAAAGCCAGTACCCAGAAACGACCCGTACAGCACCCTAGACAAGTACATCGCCTCGAGAGCATACCAGTTCCTAGTAGGTCATGCCTACATCCCCAACCTCCTCCACTATAAAAGAGATCAGAACATATGCGTCTGCGGCGAACCCCAGTCCATAAAGCACTACCTCGTCGAATGCCAATCTCCCACGGCCTGGAGACCCCTCATCCGAAAGCACACAGTCGAAGACCTGCTCTACAAAAACACTGACCTCTGGACCAAACTAGTCGAAAAAGGCCTAGGAAGACCACCCGACCCCCCACCGGAACCCCCGAAGGTAGTGATAGCTGTACGAGGAGGAACTAGCGACGGACGAAACAAGGAGGAAGTCGGAAGGCTAGGAACTCAGGAAGAAGCGCGCGGGGTTGACTGATTTTTTCTTTTCTTTTCTTTCCTTTCCTTTTTTCTTTTCCTTTTTCCTGTCTTATTTCTTTTACGGCACGAGTAGGCGGAGGATCATCCTGTTTTCACCGGTTATGTTCTTGCTTTTAATTAAGTGTAAACGCCCCGCTGGAGGAAATGGGATGTAAAATAACAATAATGGGAAAAACATATAAGTCGCTTCATGTTCGGGCCGGGGCTATGGGATGTAAAATAACTAAAACAGGAATAAAAGAAACGTCGCTTCATGTTCGGCCAGGCTTCTCTGAATTCATTTACCTCGTTCTTGAAATCAATACTTTTCACGACTATTGCTTTTCTAAAAAACTGTCACGATAATTTTTCTTCTTTGGAACCTGGATAAGGTTTGGTACACAGTACACAAAGAGGTTTAACTATCAAGATATCAGGCTCCTCCACTCCCTCTTCCTCCTTTAACCCCTCTCGCCGCCCCCGCCCCCCCTCGATCTTCGAACAAAGAGCAGTCGAACTCGCAGGTGTCTGCGCTCGCGCCGCCGGACACAGAATCATCCCCCCATTCTTCAAACTGGATGACGCGCTCCTCCTCGACGACACAAAGTTACAAGCATACCGTGAGGTCCTTTTACTGGAATTCCTAACGGATACCCTACCAAAGATAACCCAAACCTTGGGGGCTTTGGTAGACCAGTCGAACGCCCAAGGTAAAGCCATTGCCAACCTCCTTGAAGGTCATAATGCACAGCGTGACCGTATCGCGGCCCTCGACGACAACCTAAGCGAGATCTGCCAAACGCTCCGCTCTGAAACCTCTAACAACGCCCTTGAGGAATCCCTCAAGAAAATCGAAAAAGCGACCAAGGAGACCTCCAAAAAGGTCAACAAGGTTGTTAAACAGAATGTCGCCCCCACTGTGCCAGCTGCCAGCACAACAAAACCTACGCAGCCACCACCCGAGGGAACTTAGGCGCAGGTAGTTTCAAAATGAAACAAAAAAGTGGCAGCTCCAGTACCCCCCCTCCCCGCAAGTGCAAGCGACCGACGCTATCCCGCCAAGCGCGACCGTGAAATCATCGTCACAACCGCTTCCGAGATTAGCACCTTTGACCCACTTCAGCTCAGGGACGCAGTTAACGATACTCTTATCGAAGCAAAGGCCCTAGCAGCTCTCCGCATTTCCGCTGTTCGCAAGAACAACCAACGGTCCGTTATTCTCACCACTATCGAAGATGTCACCGCCTCGGCTGTGCTCGCCTACCACAACAAAATCGAAGCAACCATCAAAGAAAAATTCCCTACAGCCTCAGTTCGCAAGAACCATAGGTGGAAGAAGTATTTGGTGCACAACGTTCCCCACTCCCACACTGATGCCCTGACAGAAGCGGATATGTTCTGATGTGAAATAGAACACTTCAACAAGGGCATCACACTCGCTCAAACCCCCCGGTGGCTCCTACGCGAAAGCGACCAGACTGGCAAACATGCGTCCTCGCTGGTCATCACGGTCATCGACGACGACAACGAACAACGCATTCTCCAAGGACTCATGATCCTTACCCGCAGACGACGAGTTGAGAAGTACATCCCCTATAACTCGGCTACACGATGCACCAACTGTCAAGAGTTTGGTCACCACCAAGCTCGCTGCCGAAACCCCCTACGATGCAACATGTGCGCCGACGCACACCACACCTCGAAGCACACCTGCGGACACGATGAATGCAAGAAGGTCGGAAGACTATGCGATGACATGGTCCTGAAGTGTGTGAACTGCAAAGGAAAGCACACCGCTTCGAATCCCTCATGCCCGGCGTTCATCCAAGCGAAGGCACTGGCTGCCGCCCGGAAAGAGGAGGCTGTTACCGTCACTATGGGTGGCATTTGATTTCTTTTACTTTTTCTTTAGATTTTTTCCTTTAGCGTAAAAGGTTCAGGCTGTTTGAGGAGGATCTCCTTTTCTTTTCTCTCTCTTTTCCACTTTGTTTCTTTTTCGCTTATTTCTTCGTAAGAGTCCGATAGATAGTTGTTGTAAGGTTCGCCTCGCTAGGGATATCAGACGGGAGGGCTATTTTCGCGGGATCATTTGTGACGCTTTTTCCACTGTACTGACACGACATTGTGTCCTTTTTGTTTTGAACGTGTGGTTTCTGTTTTTGTTACGTTTGGAGGAGAACGGGTGACACGCCATAGTCGAGGACTGCATGCAGACGGCCTGGGTAGGCTATAGAAGAAGTAGAGTAGTTTACCAAAACGAAATGAAAAATCATCATCATCATCATCTTCATGTTCGGCCGTATGAAGGGTTACCCTGACGGCACTTAGCGAGATCGCTCCTGTATTACGCGACTATGTCATATGCTCTTAATTGAGTGCGATGCCCCGTCCGTACATCAGTGATATGAGGGAGGACAAGATAAGTCGCTTCATGTTCCCAGGCCTCTTGCACTTTCCTTGCCCCCCCCCACATTACACGGTCGGCTACAACGAAGAGCTCGCCTAACTTCGGGATAGTCAACAAAGCACCACAAAATCCTGTGAGAAAGAGTTCAAACTATCCCATCACCGCCTTGCCCTCGGATAGAGGTCGGAGCAGCGCTCACAGGCCGAGTTGAAAATAGAGACCAAAACCACGGTCGGAAAAACAAAATGTCACAACAAAGCCCCATCACCGTCTCTAGTGGAGAAACGTCCACCAACCCCTCTCAAAGATCTGAGAACCTGCCCGCACTCGACCCCACCATCATCAGCAACCCAGTCCGCACCAGAATGCCCTCGTCATAACCAACCCTCTCTGAAGCGCACAGCGCAGTTACCCCCGCCCAAGAATTCCAAAGCCCCCGCCCCTTCAACCAAGAAAACATTGCACCCCAAGATGAGTGGAACTATGACTACAGGCTCACTGAACAAGATGTCCAACGCCTACAAATGGCAGAAGAAGTCCACCTCCCAGTACAAACCCCAAGCACCACCCAGACCACCTCCTCCGGTCACACCTCGATTCGAGCACAAGGACATGAGGACAACCAGCCCCACCAAAATACAGCAGAAGCAATCCTTCAGCTTACCCCATATGCCCCAACACCCCAACACCAAAGCACGGCAGAGGCCATTCTAAACCTCTCCCCATACTCGCCCTCCATGGATATTGATGGAATCAACAGAAACCCAACCCCCCCAAGTGCGCAACAAGATAGCAGCTACCCAACCTTCAAAGGGTCAAGAAGCCGATCGCTCTCGACCATCTTACTACCGTCCCTCCCCAACTCCAATAAATCAATGTACGCAGACGCAGACTCGGACACAGAATCTGACAAGACCACGAAACCAGTAACCAACAAAGGAAAAAGAACGGCTCACACAGTACAGAGAGAAACATTCTCCCTAATTTCCCTGCACCCACGATACGAACTAGCAAGCATGATGCCCGACAACCAAGGAAAGACCTTCCAACAACTGATCGACAACGAAGACAAAAGAGTCTTCCTTAACGCAGAAGCTTTCGGAAGTATGGCACAAGCCCTAAACCACATCTGGAGGAAACTTGACGACATGCACTCAGAGAGACACGAGCTCAACGACCACATAAGACAAATCAACAAACAACTCCAAGACCAAAGCAACGAAATCAGACACCTCAAGGCCACGGTGCACAGACTAGCACACGCCCCCACAATGGCACCCCCAGCGCTCCCCAACCCCCAACACCAAAGCCAAACTCAGAGCAGCAAAAAATCCTCTCCACAACCGACTGGATCACATGTGGAAAACCAAAAAACCCCAAAGTCCACCAAAAGCCCCTCACCAGAGGCAGGCCCCGCAAAGCCACCAAACGCAGTACAAGGACAGAAAACCTGGGCCCAAAAAGCAACAGAAGGAAGCAACACCCCCCCAACCCCCCCTAACCAAAACCAAAACCAAAAATCCAGACAACAAAAAACCAAAACATTCCCCACGACCAGAAGAGAACTCCATTCCCCTACAAAAGGAGTGGTACACCCTGAGATAGCAAGAGCCAACCCAGAAAAGCTAAGGGAAGCGTATATCAAAGCCCTAGCAGAAAAAGGCGCCCCCACCGAACTAAGGAACCTCACAGTCAGAGTTAACCATAAATCGACCATCATAATCACCACCCCCCCCACGCTCGTCGCCAGAACCCTAGTCCCATATATCAACGCCCTCAACTACGTCACGTTGGTCACTACCAACTCAGAAGTCGAAAGAGATGGATTCAGAGTAGCCACGATGTTCACAGAAGTTGTAATCCACTCAGTCCCCACAGCCCCACTTGGAGAAATCCCAGTCACCAAACTAGCGGAAGAACTTTTCTACGTAGCAGACGTAGAAATCGCAGTAGCAAGGTACCTAAAAAATGAGCAAGACAGGAAGAACAACCTGTCAGGAGGAGCCTTCACAGCAGTGGCAGTTCGCATTACCAAAGACCAGGTCCAAAAGCTAGGAAAACAAGTAGTCATCTTCAATAGAACATGCAAAGTCATGAAATCCCTGTGAGCAAACCCAACAGCAGTATGCTACCGATGCTTCAAAATCAGACACTTCAGCGCCATGTGCAAAGAAGAAAAAGAAGGATGCAACATCTGTGGCAACATGCACAACGCCTTCCCACACCACAACACCAAGAACCATATCTGCCCGCTCTGCGAGTTCAGAGGCCCATGCGAACACAACAAGCTCATCTGCACAAACTGCAAAGGAGAACACAAAGCAACAGACCTATCCTGCCCCGATATAAAAGCAGCAAAAGACCTCTACGCTAGAGAACTGGAAGGAAGAAGGACAGCATAGATAGAGCAGGTCAATATGGAAGCCAAAATGCATACAGAATTATAAATGGCAGAAAAAGGAGATAAAATACGGTGGGGATTAGACCCACATCCAGTCTTTAAAATCTTATAACACAACTGCAACAGATCCCAAAGCAACTTCCAATCGCTCATGAACACCGCCGTAGACAACAAAGCAAACGTGGTTGCCGTCCAGGAACCGCCCACCTTCAGCAACGTCCCACTATCGCACAACAGTTTCTACTGTTTCTACCCCAGCAGCACAACAAGGTCGAGGGTGGCCCTCTACATCAACAAATCCTCCCCCATAAACCCCTTCCCAATCTGAAACAAGACAGGCGACGAACAAGTAGTCAGACTCTTTGTCAACAAACACAACTACTTGGACATAACCAACATCTACCTCCCCCCCACAACCAAAAAAGAAGACCAGAATTGGAACCAAATATTCACCAACAACAAAAACCTAGTCCTAGGAGACTTCAACCTCCACCACCCGTGGTGGGGAGCAACAGACCCGCATGAAACCGAAAGAGCAGAACCCATGGTAGAGAAAGCCACAAGCGAAGGATACTACCTACTCAACGAACCAGAACAGCCCACAAGGCTCGGAAACCCAAAGCACAACCAGAGGGACACCACAATAGACCTTGCACTACTATCACCAATGGCAACAGAATGGAACATGGACTGGCAAATCTGCCCAGACGACCACCAAACAAATAGCGACCACGAGGTCATCACAATAACCCTCTCCAAACCCAATGGCTCGCAACACAAAAAGGTCACCCTAGATTACGCCAAAGCAGACTGGGACAAAGTAAAAGAGAACCTAGAAAACTGGAACCCGACCCCCTTTGACCCCAGCAACCCAGACGCTTGGCTAGAAAACAACAAAAATGACCTAATCGAACACGCAAAAAAGAACAAGGCACTACCAATGAGAACCATCACCAGCAAGTCCAAAGCATGGTGGGACAAAAACCTAGACGACTCCAGAAAGAAAATGACAAGAGCCTGGTACGAGGCGAAAAAGAACCGAAACTCTAAAAAAGCCCAAGAGGACTACCTTGCCAGGAAAAAAGAATTCAGGAAACTAGTCCACAGCACCAAAAAAGACCACTGGAACAAATTCCTACAAGAAGCAAACCTCAAGGACCTCTGGACAGCGCTGAGGTACACAAGACCAGCCAGAGACTACCCCCTCCCCCCAATAAATGGAGCAGAAATGCCAGATCAGAAAGCCCAGGCTCTAATAGACCACTACTTCCTAGAAGAAGCGGAAGAACCCCTACTCCCCCCCCTACAAAGCCCAGACAACACAGAGGACATCTCACCAGAAGAAGTCAAGTACGCCCTAAGAAACACGTCCAACACGACAGCACCAGGACCAGACGAAATACAGTACAACCTCTGGAAGAACCTCCATGAAGTAAACAACACCATCCTCCCAAAGCTCCTAGACCCCCTATTGAAACACGGAATCCATCCCACGATTTTCAAAAGAACGCTGGGCATAGCGATCCCAAAACCCAAAAAACCCAGCTACTCAGACCCAAACGCGTACCGGTGCATCTTTCTCATAGACACCCTAGCGAAAATCCTGGAGAAAATCATAGCGATAAGGCTGTCCCAACACGCAATCGATCATCAGACAATCACAAAAAACCAATACGGAGCCCAACCAGGACGATCAACAATAGACACAGTCAACGCACTAAAGCATGACATCAGAGACGCCAAAAACAGAGGTAAAAAGGTCACACTCCTCTTCATGGACTTGGAAAAAGGCTTCGACCGAGTCAACATCAAAGAACTCCTACGAATACTGGAAGAGAACAACACCCCCAAGTACATACAACACTAGGTCGCATCCTTCCTAGCAAACCGACAACTAGCCTTCCTAAACAGAGGAACCAAATCGGCTTTCAGATCAATAAAGACAGGAGTCCCACAAGGATCACCAATCTCCCCTCTCCTTTTCAACATATACGTGGCACAACTGACAAGTGACAGCGGGGCGCTAAAACTGTACATGTACGTAGACGATCTGTGTATCATGGCAGAAGGAGACAGCTACGAGGAAAACGTCAGGCATTTGGAAGAACACTGCAGGGGTAAACTGCAAAGAATACTGGATAAACTCAAGCTATCACTATCCGAGGGGAAAACGGAGCTGCAGCACGTTAGCCCAGGCCAACAGGACAACAAACCCAGCATCGAAATCCAAGGCAAAACCTTCAAACACCAGGAAAAAGTCAAGTACCTAGGTATCATCCTAGACCAGAAAGAGGGCATACTGGCGCACTACCAGCACAGAACCTAGAGCACACAATCCGCCACAGCCAGAATATCCCGCCTGTCCTCAGGAGGAAAAGGTCTAAACCCCGAAATTGCCCTAAAGCTCGTCAAAGCCATAGTGATCCCCTCACTACTGTACGGAGCGGACACCTTCCACCCCTACAACATCACAGAGAAATCCTACAGAACCCTCGACAGTGCAATGGCAGCAGCAACCAAATGGGTGTGCGGAATGTTCAGGAGCGCCAGCAACTGCAAGGCCCTAACAGAAGCAAACGTCTGGCCAGCGCACCTCCAAATCGCGAAGTACCAAGCCAACTACGGAGTAAGATTGCTCACCATAGGCCCTGAGCACCCCAACTACACAAGACTGCCCCCCATGCCAGGCAGAAACAAAGACAGAGCAAAGTCCCCAAAAGCACCATCCTGGAAGGCGGAACCCGAGGGACAACACTCCAGGAAAAGAATGTTACAACTAGACGCCATGATCCACACAATCAGAGAAGACCTGGGAACCAACACTCTCTCGCTCCACCATCTCCCACCACCTGAAAGACCATGGCCCATCAGCTCGAATGGAAAGCCAAGACTGGAACCCTTCCCAGAATCAAAAGAAAAGGCAATAGAAGAGCACCCAAAGACGCACCCCCCAGAACAGCTCACACTGTACACAGACGCCTCACAAGTAGGGAAAAATAACCAGGTCCGGAACGCAGTAGTGGCGTACCTAAACAACAAATAAGTTGGAGGCCGATCGAAAACCCTGGGCAGCAGAATACACGTCTTCGACGGAGAACTGGACGCGATCCTGGAAGCACTCGACCTGGCCCTAAAACTCAGAACCAAAGTCGTCTTTACATCGGTCAAAGTCTACACGGACAACCAGGCAGCGCTCATCGCAGCCACAAACCCCTAGCCGAGTCCCACACAGTACATCGTCGAAAAAATATTCAAAGTCAACCTCCAGCTGGCGGAACGAGAGATCACGACAAGTTTGGCATGGGTGCCGGCGCACAAAGGAATCCACGGCAACGAACGAGCAGATCAGATAGCGAAAACCCAGTCAAAAAAGCCAGAAGCCAAGAAACGAAGGACAGTAACCAAAAGCAACATAAAAACCAGGACCAAAGCAAGACTTAGGGAAGCCTTCGAAGGGTACGCAGGGAAACCGATTCCAAAAACTGATCCGTACAGCACCTTGGACAAATACGTCACCTCGAGAGCATACCAGTTCAGAACAGGTCACGCGCACGTCCCCAACCTCCTCCATTACAACAAAGAACAGAACATATGCGTCTGCGGCCAGGCCCAGTTGATAAAGCACTATCTCACCAAATGCCCGACACCTATAGCCTGGAGACACCTCATCCGAAAGCGCACAGTTGAAGAACTACTCTACAAGAACACCGAACTCTGGACCAAACTCGTCGAAAAAGGCATAGGAAGACCACCTGACCCCCCACCGGAACCCCCAAAGGTAGTGATAGCTGTAAGAGAAGGAACTAGTGGAAGATCGGATCAGGGTAGTGAAGAGCTAGGTACTTAGAACGGAAGAGCGCTGCAAGGGGCACGATTTTTTATCTGATTTTTTCTTTTGGTTTTTTCTACTTTTTCTCTTTCTTCTTATTTTCTATTTCTTTTTTCGCTCTTTCTTTTTCGGCACGAGTAGGCGGAGGATCATCCTGTTTTCACCGGTTACGTTCTTGCTTTTAATTAAGTGTAAACGCCCCGCTGGAGGAAATGGGATGTAAAATAACAATAATGGGAAAATCATATAAGTCGCTTCATGTTCTTGAGATCGCTCCTGTGTTATGCGACTATGTCATATGCTCTTAATTGAGTGCAATGCCCTGTCCATATATCAGTGATCCGAGGGAGGACAAGATAAGTCGCTTCATGTTCTTCAGGACTCTCGACCTTCTTACTTCTACTTTTTGAAATTACAACGTATTCGAAATTTCAATCGTCAACTGTTGAGCGATGTCGCAACGTCGTAACCCCCGCCCCCCCGCCACCCCTAGTACCCTCTTCCCCCAAGACCGTGACCCCGCCAGCTTCCCCGCTGAAGCTATTGCACAGGTTGAAGCCCTCAAAAAAGTCCAGATCGACCTCGCTACGTCCGACTTCGGTGCACTTCTGGCCAGCAACTTTAGCTATGGAGGTATATTCCAAGGAAGCGTTCCAGACAATAGAGAGGCTATCTCAGCCTACAACAACTCTAAGTTCATTGCCTTCTTTGCAAGAGACCTTCCCGCCATTCAACAGTCACTGGTTTCTATCCAGTCAACCCTCACCACCATCGCCAACACCCAGACAGACCTCGCTAACCGAGTTGCCGCCCTGGAGTCACGACCTCCCCCGCCCACAACCGAGACCCCAGTGCCCATCACTGAGGCCCTGCCCACCCCACCCAAAGTCCTTGAGTCCCTCAAGGACATCCAAAAACAACAGAAAGTGACCGCGAAAGATCTCAGGAAACTTCATTCGATCGCCACCACCTCCACCTCCCTTCCCGCCCCACAGTAAGCCCAAGACGGTCAGACCTGGGC
>JABYPW010000904.1:0-19483 GCA_016880775.1 Phymatotrichopsis omnivora
AAAAAAAAAAAAAAAAAAAAAAAAAAAAAAAAAAAAAAAAACAGATGAGGTATTATCAGTTTTTTAATGTCGCGCAGATGACACTGTATGACTGTGGCGTAGCGGAATGACCTTACTCTCGAATGCTCGATGATTGCCCTCGATAGAACGGTCCGAGCACGTGGGCGAGTGATAATTTATGATCGTCATTGAATCACGCGGAAACGCTTGCTGGCTCTGAACCCAACCGATGGCATGAAACATATGGAAATGGGTATTCGAAATGCAAATCATATTGATGAAATGCTATTGAATCGTGCACCCGTAATTCTATGCAAACCATTACTAAGATATGTGAACTATTTAGAGGTAGAGTGGCCGATGCCAGATGCAGTCTGTGATCAGCCAATTGATGAGACGATGCACCTTTTCTTGTCAGGCAGTGATAATCCTTCCTATCTATCCTCACATCATATAATTTTCATGAATGTAAGAGACTGTAGCAAAATGTTTCGTGAAGAGGATTAGTGATGTGACCAATGTCTAAGCCACTTGCGCTTAAGGCCATATCCTAGATGGGATGCATGCCATGAATTTTGCCACAATAAATGCAACGCATATCTCTTTCTGCGTCTGGCCCTTTAAATTTAATTCCGAAACTGAAAAATTTACTTTTAACACATTTGCTAGCTACTTGCCTTGACTAAAAATTAACAGATAGCAATCGCCTCCGACGCGCACCCGTGGAAACCTTAGGCCCCAGGGTACTCGGTTCCTATACGTCGTTTATTGACTATGTTGTAAGTTCGCGTGTAGTTAGCGGCCCCACTTTATACATACTCGTATCCGGCAAGAAGAACCTGAAAAATCCATCGCGTCAGAACTGTCAAACAAAGGTCTCAACCCTTGCCTGATGGGATGAGTTTTCGGATTTTTTTGTTGTTTTTTTTTGCCGGAAACGAGTTTTAGGCCATATAAGCGAGGCTACATTCTGCGATCGAGTAAGAGCTTATATAATGACCCCGCTGCGATGTGGACTGTTTTGCGAAACACAAAACATGTCTCAGTTTCGAAGGTACCTTAGTTGCGGATCGGCGGGCTTCGCATAGCCGGCGCGTCGTTGCCATAGCTACCAAACCAGTGTTCCACCCCATCAAAGTCGTATCCAGACCACAATTCTTGGTATGGCCTTCTTCAAAAATCCGATCATCGGAAGCCTTATTGCAATCATGCACCCCAAAAATCAATGTTTTTATGTATATTGCTGTCATTCCACAGCAAAGGAATAATCAGCAGAGCACCTCCGTTATTCTCCGCCATAACAGTTCCTTCTCTGAATGTTTCAAGCACAAACGCCTCAGCGTCTGCGAAGTTTCCATTGCAATGCCACCGCATTCAACGTGTACGGTGTGTTACAAGCATGAACCTTGATACTTACCCGCTCTTATTCTGCGATTTCCACGTAGTGTGGCGCATTTCCACCATTCCGCAATGGTCCGAATGTTGTCTGGATAATCCTTCTTCGGGTTCCATGTAGCGTTCCGTTCCATTGTCTTGGACTTTTCCCCCGTCTGCATTGAACTTGAGATTGGATCGAATCCACTCGGAATATCTGCCGAGCCTAGAATTTCTCAAAACTTTAGCTCCGCCCTTCCCCCCTCCCCCTTCTCCGAGTAAAAGAAAAGAAGGACTGCAGAAAACATGTACAATGATGATCATGTCTGATAGCCACCAACAATCACCTTATCATCAGCAGTCGCCGCTGGTAATCCCAGACAATTGAAAGTATCCACTTCGAAACTACGGATACCTCGAATTCATAAATCACTTGCTCTGGGGTGGCCGTAAGGTATCAGAGAAAAACAGGTGATGTTTTTCAGGGTAAACTTCCAGAAAAGTAACCTTGCAAGTTATGGAACGGCAAAAAAAAGCTTTCGAGAAGGGACAACCGAACAAAGTGACTTTTCGGAAGTATCTTGGGTTGCGATATCCTGTCCCAAGATCCTCCGTGCTACGCCATTGCTGGGTATATGGGGCCGCGATTGCGCAAGAAACAAGGATTGTCGAGTGTCATGTCATACCACATGAGTAGGGATTAGCCTTCGCGTAGTGAATAGAGTACTTTCTTGAAAGGTTTGTACATGTACATTACCTAAATTGCATTCGGTGGAACAGCCAAAAGCTAAGCGTTACATAGTAGGCTTATGCGTATGTGCACATTTCGAAGCTGTCAATAAGGATACATCACACAAGAAACAGAAGACCACATACGTATTCTGCATGCGTAGAGAGTCATGATGGCATAATGCCTACTCTAAAGTTACAAACTACATTATAAAAGTAGTTTACATGCGGTTGCGGCGGTAACTCCATCGGAATATCTGCCGGTAAAGCCCCGGGACCTAAACCCGCGACCGGGAAGCCATGGCACTGGGGATAGCAAGTGTACTCGTCGGCAAGCTCCCACCAGACATGTTTTAAACACGTGGCCCATATCCGAACCAGATTTACCAGGTTTTGAGACGAACAAGTTCCGTACATTATCTGTGTATTGTGCTCTAGAAGCTCGGCAGAGAGATGTCAGTCATTTATTTATATTTTTATACTTTTTTTTTTTTTTTTATTATTATTATTATTTTTACTTTTACTCAACTTTGTTAAAGCCGCTCACGTCATCTATGTAAAGGATCCAGGAATAAAATAAAAAGTACCCAGGTAGTTGATATTTAAGAACCAAAATGCGCCGGGAGAGTGTAATGCTATAAAAACTTTAGTTGGAACGCCTATTCGGTGTCGAAGATACCACGGAACTTCCCGAAAATCGCAGACATCGGCCAGGGTTTTTTTTTTTTTTTTTTTTTTTTTGGCTAAATTTATGACCTATAGAAATCTACCTTTGTAGATATTAGCAAGAGATACAATCATGTTAAAATATTGCAACACTGGGCACACTACATATTCCTGAAAATATCCCCTCATATAGTGAAAACTTATAAAAGAATGTTATTATAGACTATATTCTCTAAAATAGTTATATCTGTTTTTTTCATTTATAGTATTTGCATACTTAACATATAAATATCAGGTAATGCACAATAGTAAGTGAGATAGTTATAGCTGTTATTGAAAAAATAAATGAACTTTTCATGATATACCTTACATATTGTGGATCCCCTCATCCAATTTTACCCTTATAAATATAAAAGACATGAAATTATTGTGTTGTCATAAGTAAACATGAAAATGTCAACTCTGCTCATTTTTACCTTATATCATAGATGCAAGTGGCTATAGTAAAGGAGTAAAATATATAACTATAACCTTCCTTTTATAACTATAACATGTATTAGTAGCATTTGTAGGTGAAGGTGTTTTGGGATCTTACCTACCTAAAAATGGACAATACAGTAGGAAGAAATACATGACAAAGTACTACAATTGTAGTAAATAATATGCTATACATTTAGGAAACTCACTAATGCTATACATCCTTTATTAATATCAAATAGTTATGTAAATTATATACTTATATATATATAACACTATATTAACATAATACTTATGATTGCTAATGCAGTAGTAATAGGAGGAGTGGAACTATGTTATTCTAGAGTAATATAATATTTTTAATTTGTTTTTTTTTCTTATATAGTTACAAAAAATACCTAGTGAAATAAATTTTAGTAGGTAATACTCACCAGACCTTCTTACTACTATTGCTAGACAAGTCTTGTATTTCCTATACCACTATTATATATATATATTTTAGAAAATAGTTATTATAAGAATACTAGAGCAAATTATACTCATATACATTTCCTATAATATAATTTCTAGGTGTGTTATTATCTCCTTTCTTGACCTATCTCCCCTTCCATAATTAGGCTTCTCAAAGGTATCTCCATACTTAGTAAAAAGCAAAAAAATAGGAAAAGCTAAAAAGTGCTATTAAAAGTAAGGCTACTTTATTTAATCCTAATATTAGTTTTTTATCATTTTAACTATAGTGACTAAACCTATTAACAGATATAACAAATAATGCTCAATAGTAAACATTAGGGTTTGGATTAGATAGGAAAATATATTCCATTATTTCTATCAGGTTCTTGTACCTAGAAGGGAGGGAGAGTTGGTTGCTTCTAAGGCTCAATGCTTAAAGCTAAGAAAACCTTCAAATAATAATAAATATAGATATTTTTTCAACTAAATAAATTGATACTAAGCAATATACATGTAAAATATTTCTTATATTTTTTAATAAACTATTGTTAGTAATTTCTTTATTATAGTTACTAACTTCTACTATTGCTAGCAATACTCTTTCTACCATAAAGGAAACTTAAATTACATTGGAAATACTAATTTCATTATTGAGAAAGAGAGAATTTCTATTAATTATACATCATTGCTAAAAATGTTTTTTCATTCCCAATGACAAACTATTACAATTTTCGAAAAGCACTTTATTCACCTGATTTTTTCCACATAATTTCACCTTTGTCACTTTTGCTACTTTGATTTCCCTAACAAATCTTCAAGTTTATGGTAGCTGAGGATAGGCTTGAACATTAACCTTTAAATTTCAGTCAGATACTACCTGAAATATAGTGGTAACTACTTAATCTACATAGGATATACAATTTTGAATATGGCATTTATGTGCTAAAAATGTAAAATTGACTTTTTATTTATATATAGATTAACTGTTTCCATCTTATTTCAAATTGGCCTAAATTCGCGCAATTCCAACCGCGCGCAGTCTAGTAGACGTAGTTAGCAACTTGAATACAAAGTACATATGCGTAACATATGCATTCTCTTTTAAAGATAAACAAGTAGAACTCCTGAAATAGGATGTGTCGCCGAGTCTACGTACATAAAACCATTGAGAAGCTCTTGTTTCGTTTGGTATGATCCCATGATCGCTCTGTAGATATGTGGGCTTCCAAGTGTCGGAATTTAGCATGCTTGCGACAAAATTGTACGGAAAACCCCAAGTCTGGCTACATATTTTAAATAACTTATGGAGTAGTTTAACGGAGCTAAGTAAAACAAAACAAAATCTATCAGTAGCTGAACTTCGCGGCGTCTATATTGGCTTAATTTATTGCATTAGGTGCAATGGTTTTCAAGTGGAAAAGTTACAAAAACAGCGCACGGACCCTCGATTTCTGCCAACTTCCGTTTAGCAAGATGTCTAAATAAGGTTAATACTAGCGACGTTAGTAAGTGTCAATCGCACATGTCACTGCAAACGAACAAATGAAGTTTCTTGGTTGTCATTCAAGAGTTCCTCTAATCCCTCAAGCACTCTACTCGTACATGGAATACGTAGGTACAGCCTAAGACCAGATGTAAGACAATTGTGCGGCAGAAACCCTTTCTACCGAGACTTAAGCTGCGGCTGACCTACGATACTTGGGCAAATTCGTCGATAGCACCGCCCAGTCCATTTTATCACATGGTGTAGCTATATAGCTTGGTAAAGCTACCTTCCAGGTGCCAGATAGCTTCTTGTTCAGTATTCTAAGTACTCTACATACATTTCATCATATCTCAGCCGTTTTTATATTGCTCTAATATTTAATTAAACTAAAATCACCACTTCTTCGTGTCGTAAATTTGTGTAGAATTTTCCCCGGATCAATTCAAAACGGTATTCGTTTTTTTTTTTTTTTTTTTTTTTTCCCAAAAAAAAAAAAAAAAAAAAAAACTGCTGGCGAAGCGCATGTTTTATAACGCATGCAAAGTATGCAACGTTCAGCTCAAATACACCGCGGGCTATGCAAATTTAACTGAAAGCCAGCTGACATGAAACATCGACGCCGCTTGAGCTTTGAATCTGCGATCAATTCTTCAAGGCTATACAAACGAAGGTGGAAATACGCCATAGCGCTCGCTAAGGAAAAGATTTACCCTACAGTTACAAGCTCTGGCATGTTGAAAATCTATTAAAAATCGGTAAACAGAATTATCCGAATCGTGAAACATCAATTTCGGCCGACACCTACTTTCGACGAATCTAGAGCACGTGACGTTGCCTCAACACCAAACTTGCCTAGCGACTGAGCCTGACATGTATTCTTTATGCCTTGTGTTAGGAAAGGCGGGTTATGGCCGAAACAAAACTTGCGTTGAAAAAAATGATCTTCGAGAAACCCTTTTCGCATGGCCTCTTTATGATAACTGCGCAAGAATTGCCCACGAACATCCCAAAACATGGGTGACACTATTCAATTTGAAGCACGTCTTCACAAGAAAAACAGTGCTAGAATGTTTTACTGGTTTCTAATGATGTTTTCCCAGTACACAAAATACATTGGGGAGGCTGAAGTTAAGGAAACCAGATCCACCTTCAAATCCACCAGAAAAGCATCGCGACAAGATGCCAGAATGATTCGTTTGCAATGATTCATTTCCTCACTTCTGAGGGGTTCTACTAGCAGCCTTAGTGAAATAAAAGTAATACCCGCCGCACAAAGAGTCTATTTGCAGAACTACACATAATAGGTCAGAAATTCGGAGTGGCCTACCATAGTTGGAGTTAGAGGAAATTTATTTTTGCCAGAACGAGAGGAATCAAAGACATTAACGTGTTTCTCTATCAATGCATTATGCATATGGTCCAGCGAACACATGAAACTAACCATTCCTTTTTCAAATGCCCGCTTTAGCTCTCGCAACAGTCGAAAACGCAAAGTTAAATCTTTCTTTCCTTTTCATAAGCATAGCTACGTTCCTTTTTTAAAAAAATAAAAATAAAAATAAAAACAGTCGCCGTGTAGTATTCCGTGCAATCGTGAATTAGCCTGATGGCATTGCCGATATTAGAAACGTGAACTTTGAACGAATTTTCTCGTCATAACATCATGTTTACGACATCCACGAACTGAGCTTCCAAGCTAATTGGGGATGCAGCCGGTCGAGTGATGACTGATGACTCGCTTTCCTGCAGTGCACGTGATTTCGTATTTGGCTAATTTTTTCCGAACTGGCACCCTGCACAATTTTTTTTTTTTTTTAAAAAAAAAAGAGTAAATGAATGAATAGATATATAACAAATCCTTCGCTCCACTTTTTCACAGCTTAGCTTTACTGCTAATTGGCGCCTTCGAACGTTGATTGTGGTGATGTGTTTTTTTCCATGTTATGCAATGTTTCAAAACGTCATTTGCGCGAGTATTGCGTACGGTGCTACACCAACGACTCACTGTGCCATTAATGATAGTAAACCTCCGGCAGTGTCGTGGCTGACATATGTAAGATGTTCAGAATGCGGTTTCAGCGGACGTTTCTACTCCTGAGGTGGCCGGGAGTGGCTTTGCAAACCAGGTTTGGTGTCGTGCCGTTTCCGTCATTTCCCATACTCGTTTTAAAAATTCCAGAAGGAGCGAGAAAAGATTTTAGGAACGGCGTATAAATGGCACACTGGACCCTGCAATGCTATATCTCATTTCAATATCAGTAATTATAAGTAATAATGACAATAATAAAGAAAAATAAAGAAAAAAGACAGAATTTTTTTAGAACAATACTACAGACGCTGTACCCAATAGCCGCTCTAGGATCTTTGAACCTGTCCAAGCTCAATAAATGAAATTTAAGAAATGACATGTTACTATACACGCAGAAACAAAGGCATCCTATTTTTCAGCATGACCCCAAAGATTTACATCGGGGTCTGCCGTAACCAAAGTCGAAAAGCATCTTCCAAGTCTAGATCTGTGTTGAATTGCGGAATACAAAAAAAAACCGGAAATACTTACCAACTTATCCGCAATATCATGTCCAGTTAGTGGAGTGTTTTCGCTCTATGGGATGTGTTGCTGGCCTGCAGCTGCAGGTCACCGATTTGCGTGAACTTGTGACGAATAGTCTCAGCTAAAGGAACTGACGAAAAGTGAGGGTTAATTTATATATTTTTCTTTTCACTCGCGCAACCAAGGGCAAAACAGAAGAAGAATGAAGAAGAAAAAAGAAGTAGTAATTAATGTTGCACATTTGAACTCATCAATTCAAGCAACCCTTTGCTACAACACCTTACGTAACTACCCCGCGCTATCCCATGCGGCTCCACGATAAGCATTCGCCATCCACATCCCCAAACCCAAGCCCCGCAACGAGCCCCAACGTCACCTCAGCCAATTCTTGACGATCTCCCCCACAACTTTGCTCTTCTCAATTCCCACGGAAACCTCTCACTAAACCCGCTCTTCAGAGACCTATAATAACACGTTATCAACGTCCATCCTCAATCCGAAAGATGGCAGCACGTGCTCTACTCCCGTGGCCAGGATGTCCTCGATCAGGTACCTTGTCCTCCCCCCAACCACCTCAACATGTGAAAAACATAACAAGGCCCCAGCAACTCCGAACCCACCGCAGAGCTCGCGAAATCCCAGCTCCTCAAGAATTCCCTCAAAAACCCTTCCGCGACGCTCCTTGAAGAAGTACGCCTCACCGGAACACACCCACAATTACAAAATTAACCCTTTTCCCCACAGCCCCTGGAGATCTTAGACCTCGTGGCGACGCCCTCGTCATTTCTCTGGACCCTCTCGAAAGAGCAGTACCCGCTTCTCCTCGAAGATGTTGACGAGTTCCACGACGCAGAGATCCCTGCGCAGCTGGAGGCTGCGGCGCTGGAGATCACGGGGATCGCGTACCCCGACGGTCCCCCCCCCCTTTCACAACCTTCTCTCCGGAAGGATTCCCAGCACTGAAGGGAGGTGGAACATTTGCTCCGGGCGCCGTCGGACCGGATCGACGTCCACCCCGCGGACCTAGCGCCCGCCGCAAGACGCAGGGTTCGCGGGCAACCCTCGGGAACGCGGTCGTCGCGCTGGTAAACACGCTGTCTTCGCACCTGTCGCTGTCGCAGCAGTATGCCACGCACCTGCCAGAGCCGCGGCCGAGCATACACCGAATACGCTGTATTCTAGCCCGGAGTCGAAGGCATTGTATCTAGCGACCGTCGCCACAGTTTTGAACCAGAAGTTGCAGGTGCTGAAGTATTCTGCCCTACTAGCTATGTATGGTCCTATGGCTATCAACGCGCTTGAGAATTATCATATGCACCTGGCGGATACGTCTGTGCGGTTTTTGGCGAGGCAGCGGTTGGTGGAGGCCTAGTTGAAGAGGTATGAGAAAGCTGGGAGCGATATGAAGAGGATTGCGGAGTGGTATAGTTTATTAATGAGAAGTATTAAATCAGTGATGAAGGATATTGAGAGGCTTTGGGAAGCCTGTTGGATTTGGGTCTTGTTTGCAGCTATTGTGCGTCATGAATGCATATCGGAAGAAATATTGATTTTATGGAAGATTAGAAACTTAGTTCAAGCTTTACTATGATGCTTCCCGCGCAGTTCTATTCTGTTATCTTTGTATAATGTACGCTGGTGTATCCTACCGCTGCCCTTTCACGCTACTTCACCGCAACAGGGTGAGAATTTCTTCAAAATGTGTAACTTTCTCCCACAATCCAGCCAGCCTCTTTCACCCCGACCTTCTCATTGTCCGTTTTATTTACGTTCTCCGAACTATCCCCGGTGACAAATAACACCTTCACCTCCATCCCCTTCACTCCATTAATCTCCACGGCAAAATCCTTCACCGCATTATGATTAACAACAGCAAGTTTAACCCACTATCCCTCCCTCGCCGCAGAAACATCCAACCACGGTACATCCATCGTGTTCCTTGCAATGCTTAGCTTTGTACTAGGAATATTTTCGCAATACCTCACGTGTGGCTAGGAGTGACTCAAGTCTCTCCGGCTTGGTGGAGGGGGAAAAAAGCCTACGGCTGTTTCCCCTTGGATGATGTTGACACCACCTCTAGTCGGGTGCCGTTGCTGTGTCGACATCGGCTCTGCGAACGTATCGACATCAACGTCGGACTTACTAGCGTGCCTTTGTCGGTTGATACAGAACCGACATCATCTCGCATGTAGAATTCGAGAAAGTAGTAAGTATAATAGTAACTCTTGAAACTTAACTTATTCATGATAATGGCATGTTTTATTTGTTGCGAACGATGTCTTCGTGGAAGGCATCTGAAATGTCACTTCCTGAATGATTCTGTTCAATCACCTGTGGTTCGGTGGTTTACCTCTTAGTAATCCATCTAATGCTGGTTTCTAAATGTGGCACTGGCTCTACATTTTGCGTCAACGTTTTTTTTTTTTTTTTTTTTTTTTTTTTTTTTTGACTTTTTGGCTTTTTGTTCGCTCTTAACGTGGTGGGCTGAACAAATTCAAGAGTTTTCCACATTAATGTCTCAGGCTACCAGCTTCAATTTTTTATGTCACATATAATTTGCCGCACTTCCTGTAATGTGCTCATATTCACGGCGTCGTCCTCCCTCCCTCCTCTTCTTCCACTAGATGTTAATGTTTATTGATAGGCTAGATACCGGGTGATCTTTTTCCAAGTATCAAAATGGAACTACTAGTGCTTTTTACGACTAAATTGCTTTTTTATCCGGAAACATGAAAAGTTGGATTTTTTCATTCGTGACATGAACTCACTTTTTGTAAGGGACTGTGAAAGAAAAGGTAGATGTCTTTGAGGGTTAAATCAATAGCACTCGCCAAACTGTGGGAATGTGAGGGCTACGTGTAGTCTCAAGGTGCAAACAATCCTTGAAAATCCATTCTATCTCATTTTGACCTTTTTTCCACCCCCCGGCCAGCGCCGCCCCCCATCTTTTTTCTTCTCAGTATATACCACATAAGAAAACTGAAGGTAGACCTGTAGAAACAAAACCTGTGCATTGTGCAGAGCTCGGTGTTTGAGCACGAAACATCTGAGTATATTTGGGGATAGGTATCTTGCACTTCCAATAATAAGAAAAAATTTTCCCTTACAAATTATTCCCTGAACTGGCAGGTACCATTGCTGGATCTCATGGCACTGCGCCCGTCCATTAGATTCTGATCACTTATACTCCCATCCTAGTACTCCCAAAAGTAACAAGACAATCCAGAAACTTCCTACATCCCGTATTCTCCATACATTGATATCTAGGTTCGAGCTTATGAAGTCTTCGACCCATCAAAGCTATTTATCATGTCCCCCTTAAACACATTTCTTGCTTTAAATTCGCGATATCCTACTTCAGCGACGCAACGTCATTTTCCACACCGCCAACTCTCTCATTCAACTCTGCAAGCGCCCCAATGATAGTACCAAGTCTCTATTTTAACTCCAATTGGCCATCAAGGAGCAACAAAAAGTTTTTATCGCTTCGCTCGGGGTCGGAAGACATGCCAGTACCGTTTCCTTCGTTCCGAAAAAATTTTCTACCAGCACCAACCGAACTATAATTTTCCTCTTTATCTTTCCTTGATTTATCCTCTCCCTTCGATTTGCCCCCTCTCTTTGATTTAGGCTTCCTTTCCGGATAATTCGTTGACGTGAGTGTACGGATGATGTAGCGCCTCTCTCCATCGGGGGATTCCTCCTCAAACTCTCCTTCATCTGCGTCCTCTTCGGAGTCTTCTTCGGGGAATCGCACTTGAATAGAAGAGTGTTTCGCGTCATTTCGTGAAATGGAGAGGTTTACTTGGACCGGTGAGAACTCCTTGTTACCGAATATCGGGGGCCTAAAGGTGGGCAAGAAAGAATATGGCGATGTTTTGTCTAGGTATTGGTGGAAGGGCCGCGCTTGCCAATTGGGAATTATAAATCTTCCATCATGTCCCCCGAAAAAAATAAATCCCCACTGCTGGCAATGTTTTCCCTGCCGAGTTGAGCAACTGACGTTTGCGCCGTTGTGTTTCGAACCTGTTGCAATTTCCACCACAGTTCCTGAATGGACACTTGATAGCTCGTAATAATCACTAAGGGAAGGCAATCATTTAGCGTCAGGTATCGCGAATTAGGATCTGAAGAATATTACAAATCTGTCGTCTCCAGAATGCCCTACATGCCACAGTTGGTTTTTTCCGTAGTGAGGTTTGCAACCGATAACAGGAGTACCATCGCTTCTTTTTGCCTCAAACAAATCTAAGACGTTTCCGGTGAGGATATTGGTAATGATGTAACAGTCTTGGCCTATTTCTGATTGGATTCTCCAGAGCTGGCTGTTGAGCTGAGAGAGATCTTGCGTGTGGCCAACAATGTGCAAATGGGCGTCTTCTTGGAGTACAGTGCCTGTCTGTCTGTTTTGTATCTGATACACACCGTTGGGGACTTTTAAGCTGCTCATAGCGGTGTTCGTATTGTGCTCCGGAGGAGGAAGAAAGTGAAGATAAAGCGTTTGCGTTTGCTAATGATTTGGGAGAACTATGGTGCGGGTCGCGATAAACCTACGTTGGCGCTCATTAGGAATGAGTGATTAGTAATACGCTTTTTGACCTCTTGGCATTTATGTACATAGCCATCACGGGTAACATATTAGTAAGTACGCATATTCTTGGCACGCTAAACCAATATTAGGATAAAGAGGTTATTAAAATATTAGTAATTCTACATATTCTTGGCACGCTAAACTAATATCAGTAAAATGTGGCTTATAAAAATTAGTAATCATGCATATTTATTGGTACGCTAACCTAATTTAATATAGTGCGGTACAAAAACCTGAGGGTTTTGCCGCTCATTAAAATGCCACTTCCATACAAAATGAAAAAACTTTCTCGGCTTATAACTCAACAACCAGGAAACATTTTTCAATTCTGAAAATCGAGAATGATAGAGCACATTTTATTTAATAAATCTCGGTTTGAAATTACTTAGTGTAATGTGGTGTTGTGTTGGAGTAAAGTTTAGCGATTTTATGGTTGCCGCCACAAGCTGGTTCACCCGAGAGAAAGCCAGCTGCTACTATTGAGGACCAGTGGTACTAGTACATATTTCAATTCAGAACGAGATAGGTGCCAATGATGTCCGCTGGTATGAACAGGCCAAGAACTCTGAAAATAAGTCATGCTTAACTACCTTTTCACAATATGTCCTTTTTTTTTTTTTTCCCCGCAACGCAAATTAAATAGTACTAACTACTACGCCATCAAAAATAGTAACTTACCCAGACAGTATATGCATAGTTATTTGTCGTAGTTGCAGCTACATTACCCGAAGTGTGTTGCCATCTATGGCCCTATGGATGACAAATACGAACTTCACAAGTTTGTGATGGCTTTTAGCATGCAAACAGCATTCGGGGGTGGTTCTAC
Organism: Phymatotrichopsis omnivora; assembly: GCA_016880775.1. Classification (NCBI taxonomy): domain Eukaryota; kingdom Fungi; phylum Ascomycota; class Pezizomycetes; order Pezizales; family Rhizinaceae; genus Phymatotrichopsis; species Phymatotrichopsis omnivora. Next base: position 13,157 of record JABYPW010000904.1, read on the forward strand.
ATAAGTTATTCGTACTGGAAGAATTCCAAATCGATATGGTATAGCTGTTGTACGATCAAGTTTTTGTATTGTCTACCTAACTTCTCTGGATAGTCGGAATTCGAGTGAATGGATATTACCCACATTAATTGATAGCCTGTTGCAGGTATCTGGACAAGTAACAATTGGTGAGAGTAACTAGCTCGTCATTAGATAAGGTTTGATTGATATAGTTATCTTCCTGTATTCCGCGTGATACCACCCGACAACCGATATTTTCCATTATAAGCCCTATCCTTCAGGAAATAACCTTGTAGCAGAAACTCATGTGCTGCCGCAGTATAGATAACAAGCTTCGGCCTTCCGCCAGTCGTTGCATCGAGCCAAACAAGCATCGAGAAAAGATATTGTGACTTAGAGCTAGAATCATATTTCAATTTGTCTGTAACCTCCTCTTCAAACTCAGAATAAAGCTTTTGCATAAGCTCATTACATCCCAAGACCCAAACGTCCAATCCTTCAATGTTTTCGAGAGAGAAAGAGAGACAGATCTCCATACTTTCCCATTATCTGACAGATATGCGTTAGTTGACATATGCAAACACGTCTTGTCAATACGAAAGCGCCGACGATGTAAACAATCTTAAGCCGATTAGATTATATCTCGAGCTCCAGTCCAAAACTGATTTCCACGCAATAGCAACCTAATTTAACCACGATCAACCACACAAAACCCTTAAATCCAACTCGAGCCTAAATTTTTCTAAAATATACCTTTCAGGGTTCAGGCAGCAATCGTGGACCAAATAGCATATTACTCCCAAATAGTAAGCGAGGTCGCAGTGCTTCAGCACAGCGATCTCTAACTTAACTCTCAAGATTCTTAACTGTTCGTCCCGATAGTCGCGGACAGGAACCTTTTCTTTTTTATCTTCTACTATTCAATACCAGTATCGATATTGGTCGATGAACATATAGGGAAACGAAATATATGGTATTTTAGGGAAGAACGCCGAGATGTGAAAGATTTTTTGTTGCATTTTTGAGCTCAATATTCTGAGGTACTCATTGCTAGACATAATCAATTGAAGGGCATAAGATTAAGAGAAATCTATTGAACACCGTAAAATATACAATAACAAATATTCAAACTGGCGATGCCAAGGATAACTATTTGCTATGGCCAGAAAACAAAAATCGACAAGAATATTTGCTAGAATCCCGGACGAAAAGAAGATAAAAGTTAAGGTAGTAATTTAACGGACAACTGAAGACGCTATTGCATTTCCGGAGAGCAGAGATGCTGGACAGTATGGGACAGCCACAATTTCGGCAGGATAATTTGCAGTTAGAAGTAGGACGACGGGTAAAATTCGGGGAAATATTTCTCAATCGGTAACGGGATGCAAGGAAAGACTCTTCGTCGGCAGAGAAGCCCAAAGTTCAGGGCGCTGGAAAAAAGTTTCTATATCAGGGTTAGGGGATCGTATGTGGCTTCACTGGCAACCACTCAATTTGCATTGCTTATTCGAGGTATATATGTACGGCGTATATGCGTGATAGGAACGCCTTTAGTTCGGGGATATGTAACTTGGTGTGATGAGCCGGAATAGAAGCAGGAGAGTTCGGGTTTGACAGAAGTTTCAGGAAGTTTGGGAGTTTTAATTGTTCTGAATGTTGTAGATCGCTCTGTTTGCATTACATTGGCGACGCAAACGGGAATTTACGGGAGAGGAAATACCGGAATTGCTTTTCTATACTATAGTTATGTTTCCTATCGTAGCTTGTTTTCCCTTTCGGCGTGCGTTGGTTAGTGGTCTTTCCAGTCGTCGGTTATTAAGGAATAGAGTTATCTCAGTCAAGTGTGAGCAAAATTTACTGCTCCCGTCTATTTTGTATTCCCCTCTCTTGCGCTTATCTTAAATTGCTATCCTCGCCGGTCATGGTACCTCCCGGAATAATTCCTATCCGAGTAGTCATTGCGGTTCATTTCCAGGGGTGCACCAGCTCCGATCCGCGGCAAACCTCGAGCGAGTTGGCTTAGTCCGCAGACGAGCATCCAAAAAAATTAAAAAAAAAAAAAATAAGGAATAAAGAATAAAGAAAAAAGAAAAAAGAAAAAAGAATATTAGTATCATAACTAGTTATAGTTACTGGTCCCGAGAAAACCATTTGTATTGTTTACGCGCTCAACCTCAAATGCGAAAGAACACCCATCGTGCGATGAGGGAAGTAGTGAGATTCTTTTGTTGTGGTGTAGTACTGAGCAGGAAGAAATTTGGCATTTTGGGCTATCTTTGGAAACCGGCTTCTCTCTTTTCAGGACTTCAATTTCTTGCTGCTAAGCCTTGCCGTATGCCTTTGATATCAATTGGTACTTAATAAGCAAGTCGCTTATTCTCGTTCAGGATACACTTTCCACTAATAGAAAAGGGAATATGCATATTTCATTTAGACCTACATTATCTCATGCATGAGATCGAAAATCCAGTATTATCGGTTAGCTATCCTGGTAGAGTACCATTATCCAAGATTCGAACACCTCCCAAAGCTCCGCCACACTCACTCTACGTCGCTTCGCTGAGACATCGCCATAAGCGTTCCTATCTAAGCCTCCAACCCCGCAAATTGTGTAACAAACAAACAAAGTTGCAAGAATATCGTATCTCTAATAAGTAGTTACGTGTATCCTCTTTTGCTACCACAATAAACCGGCGCGGTTTTAGATTCAAACTCGCGAAGGACAGTAACCTTGAGATAATCGTGTCATCTTTTACATATCAAGCCGCCTTTTCCATCTTTTACCGCAGACCGACACACTCCCAAAAGGATCTAAATTGCAGAAGAAGATCAACCATGGACCCCGGTACCGCCTTAGCAGTTGTAAGCTTGTGCGGGCAGTTGTTTGGAGCTTGCGTTCAAGGTTATGATATCTTTTCCAATGCACAGAACTTTGGTACGGACTATGGCGACTTCTGTTGGAATCTGGATACAGAGCGGGGACGCCTGGTAAAGTGGGTAAAAGCGTGGGAAATTTCCGACAGGAACGGTAACTTGCATCGGAAATTGAACCCAGAAGATTGGGAATATCGGTATGCCCTGGCGACTCTGGCGAGGATCTCGGGGCTTTTTGCGAATTTAAACAACCTCGACTCCACGTACGGTGTTCATGTAGACAAGCACGACCAGCAACACAGCAACCCCAACGACTCCCGAGTTACAAGATCTAGAACAGTCTTTAGACATCGGACTTCGAGATGGATCAAAAGTTTTTTCAACCAAGCAAAAGATTCGGACTTTCTGGAGAAAAGCAAAAGTTTGGGCTCTCATCCCCGACAGACTTCAGGTTCCCCTAGTCACATAGCTCCTTCATCTTCCCCCGTCCCGGGAGGTATCCCCGATGTTGTTATCAATAATTTCGCGCCCCTCGAAAATCCCGCTGCGCTAGAAACAAAAGTCCTACTTCCAAGCTTAGCCAACGAAATCTTTTCGCTTTCCAAAGCTACCGCAGAGTTGCAGAAGATCCTTCCAGCCTACAAAAAGTTTCGGTGGGCAATATCCGACAAAGAAAAATTCGAAAAACTCGTGCAACAGCTTTCAAAATACAACGACGGTCTCTACGACATTCTTCCACCGCCGACCCAAATGGCTGGTTCGATGGAACCGAAACCATTTCCTTTAGCGAAAAATCAGCATTACACGGTCCCCCATACTTCGACCTCAACATTTACCGGGAGATCCGATATTCTCCAGCAAATGCATCAGTACTTCTCTAGGCAAGCATCCACGGATACCACACGTCAACAGCGACGATTCATTTTGTTCGGAATGGGAGGGTCTGGAAAAACGCAGATTGCTGTAAAGTATGCTGAAGAATATCGAGATTGGTGAGTCTTACTCCTAGATGTCGCTCCACATGAACGTTGATATCTTATCTTCTGGTCGTGGTAATTACTCGCTAACAAAACTTTTACGATTACAGTTTCTGGGCTATACTATGGGTCGATGCTACTAGCCGCGAAACCGCCGAAAAAAACTTTTGCGATATTGCACGAGTTGCCAAGGTTGAGGAAAGCCTGAGAAGTGCAAAACAATGGCTGACGAGCCTCGGGGAAGAGTGGCTTCTTATCATCGACAACGCCGACGATCCTACTCTGGACATTTCAGAATACTTTCCCTCCGGAAACAGAGGGAATATCCTCCTCACCACCCGTAACCGAGATTGCTGGAAGTACGGGCCGAACTCTCACTATGAAATTAAGGAGATGGACGAGTATGATGCGATTACTCTATTGCTCAAGGCATCCCAAAATCTTTCAAATGGGGAAGCACTAAAGTGGGCGGCACCTATTGTTAAAGAATTGGGATTCCTCGCTCTCGCAATCGACCAAGCCGGAGCATATATCGCGAACTCTTGTGAAATTAGCGAGTATTTGGATATCTACAACAAAAATCGAAAAGATATTCTCCTCCGGCCGTCGGTGCAAGGAGCCCGGAGCTATAAATGGACGGTTTATACGACATGGGAGCTGGCATTTCGACAAGTGCAGGAGGAAAACCCGGTTGCTGCGGATATTCTCCAGGTGTTTTCGTTTCTTCACCACGAAGGAATCTCAGAAGAAATATTCCGGAGAGCAAGCTTCGGATTATTGGAATCGCCAACCTCCGACACAGCTCACCATGAGCGCCTAGTGAGGATATTCCAGGATGGTAGCGAAAGCAGTTGGAATCCTTTTCGCTTTCGAAGCCATATCGAGCAACTTCTTCGGTTTTCACTTATCCGGAGAGAGAAAAATGTTTACTCGGTTCATCCTCTCGTTCATTCGTGGGCCCGCGATAGACTTGAGAAGCAGGAACAGCATATCTTTATCAGATATGCTGTTTGCTTGCTCTCACATTCTATTACATGGGAATATCAATCGGAAGATTACGCCTTTCGCAGACAATTAGTATCACATATCGACGCATGTCACACGCATTTCGCGGATCTCTCTTTGGTAACGGACTCGAAACAGTTCATCTATACGGCTCTTAAGTTCGGGTTAGTATACTCGGAAAGTGGACGGTGGAAGGAGGCGGAGAAGAGTCAAGTACAGGCAGTTGAGAGGGTGCGGATGTGGGGCGAAGAAAACTCGGATACCCTCACTTCCATGGCATGGTTGGCATTGACGTACAAGAACCAGGGCCGATGGGAAGAAGCGGTAGAGATAGAAGAGCGTGTAGCTGTGATGCGGGAAAGGATTTCTGGAAAAGAGCATCCGGATACTCTGTCTTCCATGGGAAACCTGGCCTTGACATACAAGAAACAGGGCCAATGGGAAAAAGCGGAAAAGATAGAAAAGCGTGTACTTGAGACGATGGAAAGAAGGTTGGGCAAAGAACATCCGCAAACCCTGGTTTCCATGCACAACCTGGCCTCGACGTACAGAAACCTAGGACGATGGGAAGAAGCGGAGAAAATAGGAGAGCGTGCAGTCGAAGCGAGTGAAAGGATTGTCGGCAAAGAGCATCCTGATACCCTGACGTCTATGACAAACCTGGCCTCGACTTACAGGAACCTGGGCCGATGGGAAGAGGCGGAGAAAATAGGAGAGCGTGTAGTTGAAGCCAGCGAAAGGATTTTGGGCAAAGAACATCCGGATACCCTGATTTGCATGACAAACCTGGCCCTGACGTACGGTAGTCAGGGACGATGGGAAGAGGCGGAGAAGTTAGGAGAGCGTGTAGTTGTGGCGAAAGAAAGAATTTTGGGCAAAGAACATCCAGAAACGCTGGCTTCCATGGGAAACCTCGCCCTGACTTACAGTAACCAAGGGCGATACGACGAAGCGGAGAAGATAGAAGAGCGTGTAGTTGACGCTAATGAAAGGATTTTGGGCAAAGAACATCCAAATACTCTGATTTCCTGGGCTAATTTGGCCTGGACGTGCAAGAACCAAGGACGATACGAAAAGGCAGAGAAGATACTCGAGTGTATAGTCGAGGTGAGGGAAAGAGTTTTGGGCAAACAACACCCGGACACTTTAAGGGCACTGGACGACCTGGCGCTGACATACAATAGCCGGGGTTGGTCGAAAGAGGCAAGGGAGATTGAAGTGCGTTTGGCTGAGGCGAGCCAGGAGCTATCGATGGCACATGAATTTATCCTTCTGCAATGAAATTGATTTCCGTATTCGTCCCACTCTTATTCCCCTTCTTTTCTGCCTCACTATTTCGTCTCTTTTTCTTTTTCTTTTTCTTTTTATTTATCATTTATTCTATATTTTCTTTTTCTTTTTCTTTTTCTTTTTCTTTTTCTTTATCATTTATTCTATATTTTTTTTTTTTTTTTTTTTTTTTTTTTTTCCT
>JABYPW010000905.1:0-19482 GCA_016880775.1 Phymatotrichopsis omnivora
TTGCGGATATCTGTCTCTGTTGCACGAATATAATTGTCGACCGCTTTGCCACAGTAGTGTTGGAGGGGGCTAAATAGCCAAACGTCAAGTGGCTGCAGGAGACGGGCCGAATGTGAAGAAAGGCAGAAAAGGATGATATAATTCCTAAGGCAATAGCCCCAAATAATGTATTGTTCCTTTGTATATAACAAAAGGTAGAAGGGAATAACTACTTGTACCGACAGCTTCGATAACCGTTACCATTTCCTAGTTTTCGTTTTCAGTTACCCGAAGATTGCGTCGTCCACGTCGATAAATAACCTTAGATTTCCTTGAAATCCCCATCCAAAAACCTTTCTCGTCCATGTTGAAAAATCTGGTATAGCTCAAACCAATTTGCCGAGATGACCGCATTTAACATCCGGAAGGGATCTTTGATGGCCCTGGGATTGCTTGCATACGATCGCTGCCGATCCAGACGATTTGAATACTTTATAGCCAGATCTAAATGATGGTCTAAAAAGCAAGAAATCCAGCGCTTTCCAACATTACTTAGTCCACCTTATTCTTTTTGAATTCGTCGTTGCTAGAGATCGTACCATGCGGTTGAATAGGACTAAGGCCTGAGCCGGTAATCCTCACTTCAGGATACTGACTACCAATATTGTTATCAAAAAATAAAAATAGTATTCGAATTTCTACAAATTACTCAGCGATATCAATTGCCCATATTCTTGTTCCCGTTCCAGCACCTAAAAATTTTTGTGGTTTTCAATCTATGCCTACAGGGGCGATAAATAATTCACCACGAAGGGCCATCAAACAGCAATGATGCATCAGATCCATATGGTCTTGCTCCGCTTCATCATCAGAAATGAAATATTTCCCGTGTAAAATCAAGTTAACAAGTCAATCCTTCGCTTTTCAGACGAGCACAGTTGAAAGCGGCTTACCTCCTTGCATCCATGGTATCGTCCACCGTTATCGAAAACATGGGATTTGGCACAGCTGAGCAATGACGTAGTATCGCTGTCATAGCCTGTTAAATAACTAGAGGTATTTTCATTTATATCGATGCCGATATTCGGACCGACTTCCAGCTCTTCGGTTGGACTTTTGGAAGCCATGCAGTGAAAAAAAAAGAAAAAAAATCCTTTCGTAGATGAATATGATTTTGTTTCACTCTTCCAAAAAAAACCTCCGCCACAATTAAACGGAAATATAACTTAGAAATTCCATATTATGGACAGTAAGCTTGCTTATATACTTATGGGCACTACTGGGCCAATTTCTGTTCAAGGTGATCACACTATCAAGTGTAATAGCCGATATTTTGAAACGGACCTGAATCCAGATAGTACAAATGTGAAGTTTTAGAACCGACGTACGGTGGTGATGAGGAATGAAAGAAAGGACGGAAGAGAGCATGATGAATGAGAATAGAACGAGCGAGAATGGAATAATTCTAAGCTCGTAGCCGTTTATTTTTTGATTATTTTTCAAATTGTGGTTCAGTGGCTCCTACTGTTTTATCCGAGTTGCTTTTCGTTTTCTTCTTTTCTTTTTTCCGTTACATAGTAGGAGAAAATATATATATAAAATAGGGAAGTTTTCTTTTTACAATTTTATGAACACGTGTATGCCGGGCAGACGATAAATGTTGGAAAAGAGACCTGAGGGGCGAAGAAGACCTGTGTTATGTGTGCTTGTGTTGTTTCATTCATTCAGAACAGGGGCAAGTAGGTGGATGGCGAGGGGTTGAATATACTCTGTGTGAAGAGTTTACTTTCTGCATAGGCGCCATATCATTCGCGGTAGTCTATCAAACCCTCGCTTAGGACGCATACACGTCGGAATAGGAATCGATTAGAGTCGACTAAAGCATGCACCCTCAGCCCGTGCACAAGCCGCACAACAACGCCATCACCGGGCACACAGATTCTACATATATAGTAAAGGATCGTGGCATGGCGAAACCCCGATCACACCCACCACCTGCAGACAAAGAAGCGACACAAAGAGCCAATAGAGGCTTTGCATATTGTGATATGTTGCCGGACATTAAAACCCCTATCCTTAGTATTTTACATCCTTCCACAGAAAGGTTTATAGCTCCAACATAATAAAATATGCGATCGAATTTATTTTAATGTGCAACCGTCCATTTCATCATCTCTATCATTCTAAGTTTCAAAATTAAAAAAGGTTAAGTTGCTGTGGAGTTATTAGGGTTTAACGTTGCTCCATTTTGTATGGGGAGTTCTTCCCATGGTCGTCAAAAATGCCAACCAGAAATACGAAGTTCCCGTATAAATTATTGCCAAGTTTGGCTTAAACATGCCGAGAATGGTTCCCGCAGGGGCATAGACCACGGAGTTTCTACCAACAGCCGACATCTCAACAAACATAAAAGTATACATATCCCTTCAGAAATTCCAAGCTACATGTGATGCTTGGACTTGCGCTGATTTTGCCCAAAATTGACGCGTTTGGCGTCCCCCAATTGCAGGTCTTCCAATTATAGAAAAGTCCCTCCAAATCACGATTTTGAAAATTTTGGTAGCTGAAAATAGCGGTGATGGTAGACTGGGTTTACAGCGGGAACACGGCAAAAGCCAGACATGGGTACCCAGTTTGTGGGGAAAACTAGTGCAGTTAACACTGACTCGGTAGTACAAGACAACAGCCTGTTCTCGATTCTGGAGGTGGTACTGGATTTCGTAGCTGATTAGTCTTACGAATACGGATTCACCATAATGCCGCGATCGGTGTCTATCTTCGCCGGTGTGCAGGGTTTCCCGAGAGTGTCTTACTAAGAATTGAAATTAAGCAAGCCTGTGGGACTTGATCAATTTTTTTTCTTCACAAAACAAAAAGACACTAGTATTACCGAAGTTGGATGAAGATTACATGTATTTGGTGTTTTGCGGTCTTTATTGAGATTAGTAGCTGTACAAAAATAGGTTGATACTTGCAGAAAGAAGCTTTCATTGCCAAGCATGGAAGGGGACACTAACTTAAAAAAAAAAAAAAAAAAAGAATCCGTCCATTTTTTTGCATCCTGTACCTTATATTATGTTTGTATTTCAGTAGGCCTGGGTAAAAAGTAAGCTCCCTACAAAGCACAAACAACTCTACAAAGAATGCCCATAGCTCTTCATAGCATGAGTAATGTAGGAATGAGGTTTCTAAGGCAGAGAAATCTTAAGTTTTACGTAATTGTACTTAGTACCTGTAGTAAAAACACATCCGTACCGAAACAGAACCGAAGCATATGAACTGAAAAAAAAAAAAAAAAAAAAGATCAATAATTATAGTTGGAGGTGGTTGACATAAAGATGGTCTACCTTGATGAGGAATGGTCATTAGAGCCTTTTGCAGTTTCTATATTAAGATATTATCTAAATTAGAAAGTATATTAACTATATGGGAGTCTTGAATTATTTAAGGACTGGAGGTTCTGGTTCCTGGCTAGCCACATTTATTCTGTTAATTAGTGGGTTACTATATATTTAAAAACTACATGGGCTATTAAGGTACTTGAGCTTGGTTGACTCTCACCTATTGACGACTACATGTAGTACACTAAAGAGTAGTATATACTGAATGTCTCCTCTAGCCCCCCAACTACCCTATTACCTCCGCCTTTTCTAAGACATTGTTAGTGCTACACACTATAAGGAACTGTAATACTTATTAAAATATGATAGGCACCATCAAGCATAGTGGCATTATTGAAGGGTAGTTTATTCATCTATAGAACTCCAAGACAGGAACTAAAGGAGGTATTTCACCTTCCTATATTACTTGACTTATACAAATCCTATTCTTGTATATTAAGTATAACATACAGTAAAACCTCTCCTAATTCCCATGGGTTGGTGCCCGGGCAAAGCCGGGAATTAGGGAATTTGGAGAGGTTCTTGGCATTCAAGTAATATATTAGATTTCAGTCTGACATCCGTATAGTATCACGTATGTGAGCACGCAATCTATTTCAAATTTCTAGATATGTATTACACTCGATAAATAGGGGAGACATGGGGGAAAAAATTCAAATTTATCAACTTTTCGAATGAAAAAAATCTAAAATAGAGGATTGCACGGATGTTTCTTCGGTACGTGTCTTCAACCAAAATCGCTCGAGGTTGCGAAGAGCCGCAAGATGCGCTAAGCCATCCAACGGCATTTTTTCATCTTCAGATAGTTTGGAAATCAAACTTCTTCTATTTGCAGCTGATGCCTCTTTGGTTGAATAAAACTCCAGGCCATGAGCAACAGGGTCAACTTGTGTACAACCGTCGTGATCCTCCGCACCGCCAGAAATATCCTTTTCTTCAATCTCCTCATGATTTATCATTTTTGGTCACAATTCCCATGGTCGTCGTTACCAAAAGTAGCTGCATACGTATGCGCTAAATATGTTAAAATGCCAAGACCGGGAACTTACGGCTATACATACCCCGGGAAAGTGGAAATAGGGGAGGGAGGGAAGTTATCATTGCTTTTTCCCATAGTACCAAAATGGTTCCCCGCCCTAACCGGGAATTAAGAGAGGGAGGGATCCTCGAGAGGGTGGAATTATGAGAGGTTTTACTGTAGTTTTTATCCCTATCCTGTACAATATAACTAGAGAACACCCTCCTTGTAGCAATAGGCTAGCATCCTGGGCAAAGATAAAGGAAGTACTTCTCAAATGATAAAGGATTTCAAGTCAATCTACTAAAGATCCCCATATCTCTCTAACTTTCTTTGGAGATAGTATATTCATAATGCCTATTTATACCTTAAGCCTAATCTTTTAAATACCATATAATTTTTAACTTCTTATATCATGTTTACCTTGGCTATAAGGAGAGCATATATATATACACTTCTATAATTAACCTAAGACTATAGAGTAAGCCATACACCATTACATAGTACAAACTGAAACCCAGAAATAATTTTTACATAGTAACTACCCTTAACCTATATCTTCAATGTCTGAGGCCTATGTGGCAGACTTTATTAATACATAAAAGCAAATAAAACTAGTAACCCCTACATACCTCATAACTATGAATTCCAGGTACAAGTTCTAGTTCTTAGTAGATCTAGCTATAGGACTTGAACCTAGTCTTATATATCTACTCCTTCTCCCTTATCTTTGTAGCACTTACTGTAGTCTATTAGAGGAAGTTGAATCATACAAGGATCATGCCTTAGGAACATCTCATTGAGGGAAAATGTCTTCACCCTCATCTTACCTTTTTTTTCTTTTAATTCTAGCTCCATTTCCGTTTTGGAGGAGGTGCCGGACCCCGCACCCGGCCTCTTGCAAGTTACTTCTGTTTTTGTAGACCTTTGTTTTTCTGGTTTATTTTTTTATGCGGAGGATGTTTTTTTTTTTTTTTTATAGGTATGCTATAGTCTAGGACTGTGTGTGGATTCTTTTGTATTTATCCCACTCAATTTAGGGTGGAATAGATGGGAAAATGAAGAATGAGTATTATCATTGTCATGATGCCAGAGAAAACAGCAGGGATATATCACAGGTATATCTTAGATGATGACTTTGAACTAAAACTTTTCATACCATGGTAGACAATCCGCCGACCGACGGAGTATTTATATGAAGATGCCTCGCAAGCAAGACGTTCTCGATGTCATAACGGTGGTGGATAATTTTGTTTTATTTTGCTAACACGCACCTGTCGGTCCGATCATAACACTATATACCCTAGTATCTATACACCTGTCTCTTCGATTGCCAATATGTGGTAGTGAACACCCTAATATTAGTCTTGCATTTAGCGACAAATCGAAACAAGTAAGGTTTTTTCTACACTCTCGGCAATGCATCATAACTCATCACTCCTTGCAATATAAATTTTTCAAATTTAGATGTCGAGTGATGCTGTATGAAACGTCTTTCGGGCGTTAATATATCCTCCGTAGACCACATGCTATTTTATTTAAACAATAGAATCGGTTTCTCATAACCCGGAATAAAACTCACGCAGACTTCTCATTACAACTTCAAATAGTAAGAGATATATATTTTTAATTATTTTCATAACCAGAGCCTCTCAAAACTGCGAGCTATGACAGTTCCATGCAAAAAAAAAAAAAAAAAAAAAAAAAAAAAAACATATAATTAGCAGTTGCTTGCCACGATAAGTACCATAACTGCGTTGCTTCTTGACTCTAGGTTTCTATGGAAACCACAAGTATGCACTCGTATTTACTCTATTAGAATGCTAATTCCATAGTAACTCCCAGCAGGCATCCCATCCAGACCTTCCGTACTATTGTAATACACAACCTGCAACAAAATTCATCAGCTCTGCCTTTGGCATTTTTATAATTTCCCACGCAACAACATCTCTAACTCAAAGAAACTCGGAGGGGGATTGAGGTATGCGTACGTTCCAAGACCCTTCAACATCACTTCTAGGCGTCAAAATAAAAGTTCCGTAAAATTCTACTGCAGGAGTGAATTGAATATACCGGCCACGGCAATGGCCGCACTGTTCCAGGTGAGAACTCCAAGTACCCGCTACACCATTCTTTTGTATATCAGCATTTTGCTAGTTCTATCGATGAGAGTACGATAAGCAGGAGCGTTGGGTATGTACTTGGACCGAGGTATCGAATGTTGGGGAAAACACAAGTGGATCGCTGGTCGGGGCCAATTGGAGCGTTGCGTTATCGCTAGTTCTTTTGATAGCTCCTGCGTCGTCCAGGTACTATAGTATTTTCGAGATATTAATACAGTTTCCAAAATTAAAATAAACAAGTTGCGGAATTTATGCTATGAATATTATTTATTTGATAGTAGGAAGGTTGGAGATGTTTTATGGGGAATACTCACGGCTTCGAAACCCGTCGCACCCGCCGTATAGTTGAATACAAACGCTTCATCCAATAGCTCAACATACCCGACATAACGAACACGATTATTGAAATGATTCCACACGTAAGGTTTGAAGTCGACACTGGCACGTGCTTGAACGGCGGAGGTTTCGGGAACGGGTTTGGCGAACGAACTCCCGAGGAATTGGAGTCCGAGAAGAATAGTGTTGAGAAGTTGTGCCTTCATCTTGCAAGCGTGTCTGAATGTCGATAGAGGTTTAGTTAGACTGCTAGGGTTTGAAGCGGCTGTTGGATCGAGATTCGAGAGGAGGAAAGCAAGAACCTAAATATGCACGCTCCGCAGTTCCTTAGGCCGCAAAGGGGGGGGGGGGGGGGGGGGAATCCCGAAAGCTCCACACTTAGAACCCATCACGCCACACAAAAAACACAACTTCCGCTTTACCCATAGCCGAACTATTAAAAAAAAAATATTTGATCGCGAAATTGCCCAAAATCCGCTTTCAGCTGCCTTCGGACAATTCTGTTCCCTATTACGTGCTGCAACGTTTTGTATGAGAAAACCTGTCGCGTTACTTCAAGCTAGTTATCGAATCGGTTATTTGCCGCAATGCCCATAAAAGACCCGAGCGAAGAGGGAAATTCATGTCTAAGAATAACTCTCGCCTATTACCAATGGGCAGGTAGGATCCGGTCAGATATTAAAGTTGTTGAGTAGAGTAATATACAAGCTCAGTCGTGGATAATTTGTTACCCGCGCATGGGTGGTATCTGTAGTGGGTGGACCCAGATTCGAGCTCAGGTACAAGGTTTATATTTTTAGATTATGAAAATTTGGCGTTACTGATCGCTGCATCTTAGCGGCAAAATGGCAAAGTCGCGACCTTTAAATTTCCGATGCACGTAAGCATTTAGTGCCGTCAATAATTATATAAACCTTTAAAGTTAACATTCATGCGGCACCGGCATCTATGAATGACAGCGAACAAGGCATGTGTGTTAATTGAATTCCGGTCTTCACACTCTACACAAACGCATAGCACAGGTTTAGATTTTGCACCCACGGAACTTTCCGGGTTGGCTTTGAGTTTCTATTAAATCCCTTAACTTTCTCAGCGCAAGGGGCAGCCCCGCCAGCATTCCACAAATGAAACGACCCCGATGTGACACCACGATGGAAAATTGTCATCGCACGTCATTGCTGCCCACTGCATTGATATTGTTGATCTGAGCATTGCTGAGATATATATTTCGTACTTGAAATCGTTGTTAGCAAGTCTAAATCTATCTGTATGTATCTTTGCGGTATTATCTACTTATGAATCTTTTGATAAATCCTTGTTGTAAATTCTAAAATTACGTTGAGCCGTTTTATTGAGTTTATATCGTTCTATCTATATCTCCTCTCTTCGTTCGCAAGGAAAACCCAAAATGGACATTCGAATCGTGGGCGGGAAAACGGGAATTAATATCTGGAACCGGTAGATTCGGTGTTCCCACCGCGAACTCCATATGCATATGCAGCATTGCTTAAACTGCTTAATTCTCCCACAACAGAGTCAAAATTAGGAAAGGAAGGTCCCACTGGAGACGATATACGGGAAACCATATCACTGAGCGGCCTGCTTATGGTTTATCTATGTTGACCGGCAACAACGAAAAACGTTGGGATCATAAGGTATCACTCGAGCTGCGGTGTCTCGACCTCGGGGAATTCCCTGCTCTTCTGGAAACACCAACCAATACTATAGTGGTAACAGATATATAAGCAATTCAAATGAGCTTTGGTGAGCCAAGTGTATATGTACATGTACTCTACATAGATAAAGCATTATCATTTTCAAAAGTCCTGTATGTGGGTCAGTAAGAGAGGAACGAAAGGCGAACATGAACGGCAAGGATAAAATCTCGTGAAATCACCTCACGAATGAATGCGTCTAAAAAAAGACTAGATCAAACCTTTTTTTTTGTTTTTTTTTTCCGATGCGGCCAAATTTACGGTGGCCTTAATTCCACCTATTTACACACCGTTCAGAAAATATTTCTCTTTTAGAACTGCCTATGCTCAGCTCAGCTCTACCATTCCTCGCTGACAGAACATCAGTCATTATACCCCCAAAGTACCTTTCGTCGTTAAAAAAAGGCTAAAAACGAAGGGTCTCGGGAAAATAAAATTTAAGCATCAATAACGTAACGCCTCTTCGATCCCTACTCTAACCCGGCGGGTAATATCATGATTTCCGCTAGAACTCATGGATTCTCCTCGCTGTTACCAACCCATTGCCACAGCCTCCTTTCAAATACTCTCCCAGCACATATGCTACACCTTACTAATTTTTCCAACACCAGAATCCCTTGTCCCTAGTTTTTCACGACCGCCTCTGCTCTCGACTCTGGAGACGGTACTAAGTTACATACTGATTAGTCTTACGGATTCACCATAATGTTGCGATCGGTGTCTATATTCGGCAGTAGTGCAGGGTATTCCGAGAGTTTCAGACTAAGAATTGAAATTAAGCAAGCCAGTGGGACTTGATCAATTCTTTTTCTTCGCAAAATAAAAGGACACTAGTGTTACCGAAGTTGGGTGAGGACTATTTGGAGCTTTGAAATCTTTATTGAAGTTAGTAGTTTTACAAGAGAGGGGGAAAAAAAAAGAAAAATTTCTTCTTTGTGGTGGTGAATTTTGGGGGGTCACCGATATCCTCCAATTCATCCAATTAGATTGGTACTTGCAGAAAGAAGCTTTTATTGCCAAGCGGAGAAGAAAAAGAAACATTAGCTGAAAAAAGAAAAAAAAAAAAAAAAAAACAGAATCCCTCTATTTTTTTGCATCCTGTATCTTATATTGTGTTTGTATTTTAGTAGGGTTGGATGAAAAATAATTCTCATACAAAACACAAACAACTCTACAAAGAATTCCCATAGCTCCTCATAGTAATGCAGGAGTGAGGTTTCCAAGGCCGAGAAATCTTGGGATTTACACAACTGCACTGAGTACCTGTAGCAAAAAAAACACTTTTGTGTTGGAATAGAACCGGGACATGTGACCTGGAAAAAAAAAAAAAAAAAAAGATAATTATAGGTGAAGGTGGTTGTCACAAGGGTGGTTTACTTTGACAAGGAATGGTCTTCAGAGCTTCTGCTGTTTCCATATTGAGATATTATCAAAATTAGATATTATATTAACTATACGGGGGCCCTGAACCGTTCTAGGACGGAAAACTCCAGTTAAAGTAGTGAGCACAAGCGAGAAATAAAACTAAAGTAAAAATAACATAAAAATGCGGCAAACAAAGTTTAAGTAACCGCTGCACCGCCCTAAACAAACAAACAAACAAACAAAAGAAAAAAAAAAAAAAACCGACTTCTCTACAAGCTGTACGTATATACATGAGGTCATTTACAAATAGAAAGTTAGAGAGCAAGGATGAGATGTGCCTGAGTAAAATTCAGCGCAGTATCATGAAACAATGCTGCTATTGAAATGAAAAGAATTTTAATAGAAAATCATGGGTTTCTGAAAGAATCCGCCACCAGACATTCGTCTTCCGTGGGTTTATAATAACCTAAGATTATTCGCAACTAGCTACGAGGATGTCAACGACCCATATTGACGATTCTCCCAACGAAAGAAACCATAATAACTCGCACTCTTTCGACTTAGAACAAAAAACGGCTCCCAGGAGTTACTTCAAGCAATGACCCCAAAGTGTAAAGTTTGCAAATCGTGCTGCAGGGTAAACTTGTAAAGTACATGGAGTCATGCCGGACCGGGGTTTGAGGCTCTATGTCAAACTCAATATAAAAATGTAAATATTAAACACCAACGCTAGTTACGTTCTATTAGCTACGTTGCGGGTTCCTTCATGATTTTCTATTTTGGGAGTGATGATACCCCTAGCTACTGCAGTCAAATCAAGTTTTGAAAGCGAAGAAATCTCCAAAGTTGATATGTCTGCAAGTTGTGACCTCCAGCATAATAGTTACTGCAAGCCGTAGTCGTTTCCTCCAAACAACCACCGAGGAATGCGTTCCAGTTCAAATAAGTGGCGGGCCTCTCAGTTGAGCAGATAGCGCATAAAGCTCTTCTTGTTATTCTAATTGACCACTCCTATGCCGGCGGCCGGCAAGCCTTCCGAATCGAGAAATTCAAAGTTTTGGGTAAGTACCGATGATAATCCCAAACGACAGTTGTGCATACTCCCAAGCCAGTCCTTTTGACCAGCATATTGGGTATTGCAACCAAAGTCGAGTAACATACCGCACCTTCAACTGACATATGCTTGCCAATATTGTATGTCGAATACTTCGGATTTTACTTCTGCACCCAACACGCCAACTCTCAGCTGCAGAGAGAATTCCAAGACGTGGCCCATCAAAATAGCGGTGCGAATACGCTAATTCATGCCCAACCCAACAAAAAAAAAAAAAAAACTCAACTCCCGAAACGAAACATCCATGCGTAAGAGTAACGAGCACCGAAGGCCAAATTACGTCCATATTCATCAAGTCCATCCATTTCGCACTTCATGTCCAAACCCCAATTCAACCAATGACCGACGCAGCGCTCCGGAGAGTCCTACAATCGTGAGCCACCGTGGCTCGGTGTCATTGATAACTCAAAATTGTCATTAAAAAAAAAAAGAAAAAAGGGGGGAGTGAAATACTAGGCTCCAGTCAAAAGCTCAAATTCTTGCAAGCTATCGAAAATGGACGAAGATATATGGTAAATTGCGGATCGCGGAAGGAATAACCGACGTATTTATGCCTCTCACCAGAACACAACCCCAGCTCCAAGGTGCAAGGCACACGTGCAAGTTGCGTGCAGCGCCGGTGAACTTAAAGGTATAAATAAGAGTACGGGCAAAATAAGCTTTAACCAGACAGATAAAATTTATGAGTAATGAGTCATGAAGGAATGGCAGAACCTTTAATTTCCTTTTTTTTTGGCGTAGAAGGTGTCAATTCCGTAGATAGTTAGCTTCCTAGAAGAAAAAAAAAAAAAATTGAAACTCCAACATTTGCACATAAAGTACTCGCAAAAATATATTAGAATGTACATCATCCGCCCCGTCATCCAAATCATACAGTAGATGGGGAAATCATACAATCCCTATCAATAATCTTAATCCGCCATTTCAATATCGCTGTCTTCCCGCTCTGCACTTTCCTCTTCCTCTTCATTTTCATCTTCCTCATCCCCGCATCCCAATGGCCTCTTCGCAAACAGCCCCAAAACTTTCTCGAACACTTCTTCAAGTGAGCCAGCCGCGTAGCTAGGCACAGTATTGAAGACCTCCTCAAGACGCTCTCTAGGAACAACCTTTTCCACAACATCATCGTCTTCTTCTCCCGCCTGCTTCTCTCCTTCAACTTCCTCCGAAGGCTTCAAAAATCCGCCGGAATAAGCCGTCGTCAAACCGCTTTCTATTTCATTCTCCTCGTGCTCTTCTAGTGAAAATTCACCCTCTGATGCAGCAACCATGGTGACGTGGGGTGCGAGGACGGGAGAGAGGTATCGAACTCTTGCCTGAGAATCGAGTATCAAATATCCTTTTCCGGCGCCGGCAGCCTTCAACGCCACCGCTGGGCTCGCCATTTCCTCAACGTGGGCAGGCACTGAAGTGCGGGTGTTGAAGACAAAGATTTTGGATCTCTTTTTACTCCCTGAGCCGCGGAAGCTGATTGCAAAGGTCTGATTGTGGACATCTGCTGCAAGAAGACCAGAAGAGGCGGCTTTGGTGATTTCAAAGGTTTGAAGGGTAGTTTCCCATTCGACGCAGCCATTGACAATGTTCCAGACGATGAGTTTCTGTGTTCCAAGGATGACCAAGAACCGTTCAAGGATGGCAAGTCCGTTGACCCGTCCGGCAAGTAGTCCGTTCAGTGTTTGCCGTACTGTGCCCTCCTCGGGATCTATCAAACAAATCATTGAATCCTGTACTGAACCAAATCCTGGTGCTGCAACCGCAACCACAGATGAATCTTCCGAGAAAGCTACTTTGCCCCACCAGTTCTTTCGTTGCTTTTCAGTGCCTTCTGCAAGCGTTAAGGCAGCAATTTCCAATTCTCGTCGACCTTTGGAGAATTTGATAACTTTTCTGCAACCCCAGGAAAAGAGTCCTCCCTCTTCACCACGAACTTGCACTCCCGCCCGAGTTCGCATCTTTGCTCGCCAGACACGAACACTCCCGTCAGCACCACAAGTAACGAATCCGTGGCCTTTCGGCAATGCGACAAGATCCAACACTTGAGCGGCGCCAAGACCGCTGGATGAGGGATGAGGTGAGTCGACACGGGTGATGAGAACCCATTCCCGCTTCTTGTCGCTCCAGTTGAAAATTTTTAGGAAAACCTCTCGGGTGGAGTCGTCGTCATCGTTAATGGTGGGCGATAACGGGGATACTTCGTTGTTTAAGGAGTACAGTGTATTTCGGCGAGGGCGGCGCCATACGTCAATGGCGGCGAGCCAGGCACCATCTGATGTTATTGCAAGGTGGGAAATGTTCGGTTCCAGAATACTATCCTTTTCAGGCCCTTGGTTGAATATTGTTGCGTTCGTCCTGGCCAATGCTTGCCGCGAAACGTGTCGGTCCGAGAAGGTATCGAATGTTTGCAAATACGGTGCCGAGGCCTTCGGACTCATTTGTTCTGAGGGTGTAGCAATGAGGAGCTGGTTGGCTGATGTAGGGTGAAGGACGCATGGGACGGTCATGGTCTTGGTTGAGGAGAAGGGAATTACGCGTGACTGGATACCGGCGATGTTGGCTTTGGGCTTGAGCTCGGCCGTGGAGAGAACCATGATGGAGTTATCGGAGAGAGCGACGGCATAGGAAGTATTGCGAGGAGAGACTACAATTGATTCAATTTTGGAACCAAGATGGGGAAGAAATTGTTTGTGGGAAGTTTCGATTTGCCATAAGACAAGAACAGTTTCTTGACCACCGGAGATGAGGTAATTGTCTAATAATGGTGTGTTAAAATTGGGAATTATAGGTTATGGGGAATTCGAGTGATATTGGGTGATGATAGCGGGGATAAGCGAAACGTAGATGGTGGAAATATACCGTCCAGAGCCCATTTAACTGCTCTAACCGCCTCTCTGTGCCAATGTAGTCGCCGCACGATTGGTTCCGGCCCAGCACCTTCCTTCATCTTAAGCACATCGTGGAAAATATGCAAGACGCCAGCTTCATCACCGACCACTACATCGCCAAGGCTTCTCCCCGCCTCCTTCTTGTATTTCTTCCCAGTCTTAGCACTCTCGACGGCCGGCAGATAGGTATCCATACACGTAAGGCCAAAGCGCATCGGATATTCCCTGACGAGACCCCAACGGGCTTTATCGCCGGTCTGGACCTGAGTATGTTTGTTCGCAACGAAAAGTTTTTTTCCTGCAGTCGCAACAACGACGGTGCCCGCGGCGAGAACTTTGACCAAAGAAATGGAAGAAGGTGCGTCAAAGATTTTGAGTTTCTCAACCTGGGCATTTTCCTCGCCAGGAAGGCAAAACCGCCATAAAGTGGAAGATTTGGAATTTTTCTCAACGGCGTAAACGATATTTTCGACGTTCTCATCAGCGCATACGGATAGCGTGGTGAGTGCCGACAATTCCAGAGTCCAGGAGTTTTTTAGCGTTCCAGAAATCCAGTCCCACAGGAAAACTCGCGAGGCGGAAGTCGAAATGTAAATGTTGTTTTCTAAAGTGGAGGAGACGGTGAAAGAGGTTATTGTTTCTTCGGAGTGTGGGTTGGGTATCGGGATTGTGCGCACGAGGAGGGAGGTCTCAGTCGAGAAGATTTTGAGGGCAGTAGGATGTGCGAGGAGGAGATATCTTTACTCCGTTAGTATTTTTGAAAATCTCCAATCAAGGCAGCAAAATTGGAAGAGTACTTTTCGTTTCTTGCAAATACCGGCTCCAATGTTAAAAAGCGACCACCGAGCGTCGGCGACAGCTTCCAGTTGCGCCCACTTTTCACCACCGGAGTTGTTTCCTCCGCCCCCACTACCATTGCTGTGTCATCAAGCCCCTTCTCCTTCGATTTTCTCTCATCCTTCTCCTTGCGATCCTTCTTCTTCTCCTTTTTCTTCTCCCGCTCCCTCTTCCCCGTTGCTGGGGTATTCATTGTCAACTGCTTCCCTCCATTTTTCCTAGCAGATGAATTTGGTGTGCAAGGGTTCGCACCGGATTTTCGAGGCTTGGAAGTAATTGTCTGGTTGTCTACAGCGGCAACGACACCTTTCGCGGAAGACATTGAAGGAGTATTGATCTGGAATGATTGTCTACCCTCAGCTGTGAAGACGATGGCGGAATTTTTTCGAGAGCCGAGACTTTTTTTTGCAGGTGGCATGGGGCTTGGCGTGCGCTAAGCTTTGGGTGGGGGTTTTTTTTGACGCGCTTTGAAGCCAATCTTCCCACTACCTGCGAACGTATCAACGAACGGTGAAGAGCGATAACGAGAGTTCTTGAGCTGCCAGCTATAAGGATCTCTATTATACTTGTCGTCGCAATGATTATTCCTGTGCGCTGCTTCTCCTGCGGAAAGGTTTGTCCTTTGCTTTTCGTCCTCCGCCTGGGCAAGGAAACACGCAGAGCTAATTGAAAATACAGGTCATCGGAGACCTCTGGGAACGCTATCTTCAGCTGTTGGAACTAAATACCCCCGAAGGGTACTTCCTCCTCTGTGTCAGGAAATCTATGGGTAGACACTGATGGTTCCGCAGAGACGCGATGGACGAGCTCGGATGCAAGCGTTACTGCTGCCGAAGAATGTTGATGACCCACGTGGATCTGATTGAAAAATTGCTTAGGTGAGCTTAAGCCTTACCACCATCTTTTTTCCCAGACAAAGCTGATTATGCCGTAATTTTTTTATTTTATTTCTATAGATACAACCCCCAGGAGCGCAGCCGCGGAAAATAAACATTTCTGCTCGAGAGGTGTCGAATAATATCGATATGGGAGCTTCGACAATTGACTATTCTCGCACATCTGCGTGGGAAGCTTGCAACGCGAAGTGAGAGCAATACCATAAAAAGGGTGGAATCGGCGTTCTTTACATGGCGTTAATTTTTTTGTTCTTTGTGTCGATTCTGGCTTTTTTTTTTTCGCGAATAAAGCGGACTTCGATGTGGAAATTCGACAATTGAATGTAACATTTTCCCCCCCCCTCTCTCCCCAAAGGCGGGTGCTATGTACATGTACACTTACCATAACGTGGGATATTTCTCAATTCCTATTCCAACTCCGATTACAACCCAACTCCTGCGATGAAGAAAAGACGAAATTTAATATACATGATCTATGCTTTTTCTATGCCCTTTTTATGCCAGGCAGTGTCGTTTGATGTGGGGTTTATGAGTATAACTCTATCCGTGAAAATGCTCTCCAGCGAGGAGCTATCTGTTTGCCAGGCTATCCAAAGTACCTTTCGCAAAGTCCCACGCCCCCAAAAAGATAGCTCCTCCCGCCGAAATCCATATAACCCTCGGTCCAATGCCCTTAAACAACGCCTCCGGACCCTCATACCTCACAATTCCCCTCAGAGTTGACAAAGCCGATTGTTTCTGCATCCCCAATCAGCATTGTTCCTCTCGAGCTCAAGGAGACACTACCTCCTTCGCCAACATCAACCTCGTCTTCAACACATCCAGCGGAGTCGTTGCCGCAGCAGCAACACACCCGCTAAAACTCCCACAAACCGCACTCTCCACCGCATTTACCTTCCTGTCCTTTCTCTGCCCCCACAACCGCTTCATCCCCTCCCAGAGCGGGAATTGAATCACCGTGAAAGGTATCTCGCGCATAACGGTGATCCCCCACCCTCTGTACAGCTCCCTCCAGACTTGGATGATCCCCCCACGCCCCAGGATTCCCCTCAGTGCAGCAAGAGAACTTGCGTACTGCGATGCCTGCGCTCGCTGCTTCACGACTTCTGTGGGGACTCGAACGGCGCATGCAGCAATTTCTCCTAGAGAAGCCGAAAGCATGTGGATGCCGGCGGCGGATAATGGATTTGAAGTAGTGGTGGTAAGGTGGCATTTGACGGATTCGTAGGTGACAAAGAAGAGGGCTGCACCTGGTGCCGAGCCGGCAATTACAGAGCCGACGCCCTTGTAGATTCCGTGCCAACCGCCGTTCTTGAAGAAGCCGCCAGAGGACTGGAGACGGGTTTTGAGCGTGTCGAGGGGGTAGAGGGAGAGGTCTACGGCTGTTCCCGCGAAGCCTCCGGCCTGTATTACACACGAGTCAGAATTTGAGGGTTTTGCTGGAAAGAAGGCTTACGAGGAGGGAGCGGGTGTAGGGAGAGGAGAGGAAGTTGGGGTTATTGGTGGACATGGTTGTTGGAGCAGAGATGAGATGGGATGAAGTTGAGGCTCTGCGGAAGAGTGGGATGGCGGGGTGCTTGGCGTTGCCTTTTTCACGGTATCGGAGAAGTTGAGATGAGTGAGGACCCATGGCGCTACGACCGGTTTCCACGACTGAGTACCTGCAATGCTTGTTCCGGCTTTGGCCAACAGAGCCTTTGCCGGCCCGCTTGGGTATGTTATTTTGCTCTATCAATTGGATTATTGTTATGCTAACGAATGATAGGTCTTGCGGTGAGCGGCGGCGTGGACTCTATGGCGCTGTCGCATCTTACCCACAGACTCGCAGAGGAAGCCAATATCAGCTCGAAATTATCTCTCCACGCCTTCATCGTCGACCACCGGTACCGTCCCGGCTCTAGCTTCGAAGCCACAGAAGTCGCAGAGATACTACGATCCTGGGGCTTCAATACACACATTCTCCCGCTATCTTGGGGTTCCTCGGGACCCGACACAACCGCATTCGAAACTAAAGCACGGAAACTTCGATACGTTGCACTGGCACAAGCGTGTATCAAGAACGACATAAAGCGCCTTTTCCTGGCGCATCATGGCGATGATCAAGCAGAGACGGTAATGATGCGGATGGTAAGGAGTAGTAAGTTCGAAGGGCTTGCAGGGATGAAGGAGATTGCTCCTGTCCCTGAGTGCTGGGGGATATGGGGCGCGGATAAGATTGTGGTGGGGAGGCCGTTGTTGAGGATTCAAAAGGTTTGTCGGTGAGAGAATCTGCTCATTATTTAACGATAGAAATCTAAAATATATCCTGAGAAAATAGAAACGCTTAATAGAAACTTGTAAAGTATCTTCGATACCCTGGCGCGAAGACCACACAAACTGGGACCCGACATATACCCCTCGCAACGCCGTCCGGTCCCTCTTAACCAAATCTCCCTCTCCGCTTCCCGCAGCACTCCAAACTCCCTCCCTCATCGCATTGGCAGCTCGAGCCGAAGCCAGAAACAGAGACGTTAAGTCCAGAGCCAACCAGCTCCTCTCGCACTGCAACATCGCCCTGAACACCAAAGTCGGGTCATTGTCATTTTCAATCCCATCAAAGCTCTGGAAACACGTCGAAGACAAGGTCCTGATTCGCCTCTTAATTCAAATCTCGGAAATCGTGTCCCCGCAGGAACGTGTAGAGAGTAAGAGCATGTTCAGTGTCTTCTCCCGAATCTTCACCGAGGTTCCCAGCTCGAAGACTTTTAACGCCGCGGGTCTAATCTGGAACTACAATGCCTGTACCTGGACACTCCGCCGCCAGCCACACAGTGACAAATCTCGAGAGTTGGCTCAAATTATCTTCCCTGCTGGAACCTGTAATTGGACGTGGAGCCCCTGGAAACTCTTCGACGGCCGCTGGTGGATCCGAGTCTATAACCTTTACCCCGACGAGGAGGTCTTGGTTCGTGCGCTAAACGCACAAGACATGAAGTATTTAAGAACGCGCTCTGCAGTCGTGAGGAAAAGCCTGTCGTTGGAGAAGGCGATGAAAGGATTGCCAGGAGATAGTAGATTTACGCTGCCGTTGGTTGTGGCCAGGAAGGACGGGAAGGAAGAGATGTTGGGGCTACCGACGTTGGGTGTTTATGTGGGTGAGCGTGAGTCGAGGGAGGGCAGGTGGGCGTGGAAGTTTAAGAGCGGAGGCGAGGAAAAGAGAAAGGTTGGCGAAGAGGACATGGGATTTCGCTCGGTAGGAAGCGAAGGGGTTCATTGTGAATGAGCGGTATGGGCAAAGGTATGGTAAATGAGGGTGTAGGATGTTTTTACGGCAGGTACAGATATACATTACTATTGTATCCTACCATACTCCATTTACTTACCAGAATATAGCAACCAATTCACCCCCATAAAAAATACCCCCTATTTACAACGTAGAAAGTCAAAATAACCATAACAACAAATCCCTATCAATTTATACCATTCAGGATTTTTATACCTACGGTAATCCAGAGCATATAGCAATACATATACTGATACAAGAGATTTAGGAGCACTTAGAGACTTTTTTTTAGCTTTTTTTTTTTTTAGCTTTCTAGTATGGTTCTAGTATTTTGTAAATTTTAGGGCAATTTAGAACTTTTTTTAATCTGGAAGTGTATGTGATTTTTTATACATAATCACAATGAATAAATTTCGTGTAGTGGCACTACACTCCAAAGCCAGCGCGAGGATTACTACTAGTTTAGTGTACTACTATATTAGACCAACCACCGACGGATGATGCCGAAACGGCGGCTGAGGGATATGAGCCTTTCTTTTTTTTTTTTTTTTTTG
>JABYPW010000906.1:0-19474 GCA_016880775.1 Phymatotrichopsis omnivora
TTTTTTTTTTTTTTTTTTTAATTTTTTATTTTTTTGGTATTATAGTAGAGATGGAGAAAAGGTGATAAGTCTTTTAGGAATATTTGAAAATGTGATAGATAAAATGAGATTATATTTGAAGCTTTAACTAATTGCTCTATTATTCTTAATGTATATATCTAGGTCAGTATTAACACATCCTGCAATGCCTCTAGAGACCCTATTCCTACCATACCTCAAAAACTAAAACTCAATAGCTAAATCATTATATTCTATAAATATATTCATACTAGAAGAGATAGGGGGTATAAGGCCTCGGGGGGTTTAAGGCAGTATTTTTAACCAATTTCTAAGAATAACTCTTTCAATTTTTAGCAATTCATTAACCTGGGAATGTAGAATTTTTTTGCCAGGTTTTATTTACCTAGTAATATTTCTTCTCCTATAACACAATATGTAGTTATGAAGGAAATAAAATTTTTTGTTGTTGCCTGGTATTGTCTCGCTTCCTAGTACCACATGCTATATAATATATATATTAGTTTCGGATATGCCAAAACTCAAATACACTGAAACTAAATATATATCTAATGTATATTTGAGTTTTGGATACGCTGAAACTCAAATATACTGAACCTAAATATATAGATAATGTATATTTGAGTTTTGGATATGCCGAAACTCAAATACACTGAAACTCAAATATGCCAAAACTCAAATATGCCAAAACTCAAATATGCCAAAAGTCATTTACGCTGGAACTCAAATATGCCAAAACTTAACTACACTGAAGCTTAATATATGTATAAGATATATATGAGTTTCAGATACGCCGAAACTAAAATACGGTGAAGTTTAATATATCTATAATGTATATATGAATTCTGGATATGCCGAAACTCAATATATGTATAACATATATATGTGATTTAGATGTGCCAAAAGTTAAAAATACATGTATAATACATATAAATAAAATGTAAAGTATAAAAAGAAAAATGAAAAATATAAAAATAAAAAAAGAATGTGAAAATAAAGATAAAGATAAAGATAAAGATAAAGATAAGACACTAATATATATAAATATAAAGTAAAAGTAAAAGTGAAAAATCACTAGCACATCTATAATAATTGTATCTCAACTTCAAATGTTTACTTTCTCACTAAACTTCCCTATTTCTAGGAACAAGTACAACTTCTTCCACAGTATAAACATTCTTACCCTATTTCTCTTTTAGGATTCATAAAATCCTCACTTTTCCTTGTTGGCTGATCATTCCAACTTATAATATACCTTACAATAGTTAAATTATCAAAGTCTAAACTCCACCCTCCTCAGTCACACAATTTTCTAATATCCTATCTCTTTTTACGAGATAGATATTGGCATCCACCACAGTGAAATGAATCTGTACCATAAGGTGTAGGATATCTATTGAGTTATTT
Organism: Phymatotrichopsis omnivora; assembly: GCA_016880775.1. NCBI lineage: Eukaryota > Fungi > Ascomycota > Pezizomycetes > Pezizales > Rhizinaceae > Phymatotrichopsis > Phymatotrichopsis omnivora. Next base: position 1,426 of record JABYPW010000906.1, read on the forward strand.
CTAAAATACTCTAAGAATTGATCTGTAGGCTATAATAATAAACTTAGCTTGTAATTCTTCAAATTAAAAGGGTAATACAACTCCTACAATATGTTTATTTTCTACCATAACTCTATTATCTGCAGTAATCTTTCTAAATAGAAAACTATTACAAATCCCAGACACATGAATCCATTTTAGCAAATTCAATACAGGATCGAAGTGAGGTGATATAATATCTGAATAAAAATGGAATGGCTTGATTCCTTTTCCTTATAAGCTTATTATATAATAATAAAAAATAGAAAGGGAGGTATACTACCAAACTGATGGGTCTTTCTAAATGGTAGAGATAGCTTGATTTGAATAGCTCTAGAAGAGCTACCATCATTAATAACCTCAATGTGTTTATTCTCAACCTTTTAAACCTCATCAAAGTGAAGAAGGCATAAAAATGCAAGAACATATATAGCCTGTAACATTAACCTGAGCCTTGCCCTACTCCAACTTCGAGATTTGGCAGTCCCAAGCCTCATTTCTTCTAAGCTCATAACTGAATAAGAGGTATTTTTCCTTGTACAATTTCTCTAAAATGTCAATAGTTATTGACCTTGCACTAGTTGAAACTTCTCTAGCTCTTGCCTAATATTAATATTATATTAATTATATTTCTCTCTAGTAAATAAATTCTTGATTACATGAAAAAATCAGAATTATCATTCTTAAAATAAAGATAACAAGAGTAAGAAGAATTATTCTTATAGAGTACTAACCTTCATATGCTGAAGGTTAACCATATATTATATTACAGTTTCTGAAAGTGAAGGATTTCCTATCCAGTCTCTGATCTGATATTAGTGCCAGTGCTCAGTTCTACATCCCAAGATAAATGCAAAGTGATAGTTTATAGCAGCACTTAATTTCAATGCATGGGAGTATGAAAGACCCTGGTAATCCTTTCTGGCAGGATTTTGAGGTTCTGGTATATCACATTTTGAAAATATCTAGGCTGCAATGATACATAGTACATGCTTTTTAGTTTCGGCATTTTCGAAAGTTGTTTCGGTCAATTCAAAAGTTGCAGTAAATGTCAAAAATTCTTTCCACATGCTGTTCTTGAGGTATTAGAATTTTTCAATTAAATAGAAAGAAATAAATGCCTTGTGTACTGACTAATAGTCTTTTTTGCAAGAGCATATTCCGAGGCAGCTTTTATCTCCTTTTCCTAATTTTGGAAGTCAAGTTTTGCTGCTTCCTCCTCTTCCTAGGGATGTTCATTCAAATCCACTCCATATGCTATTTTTTCCTCTATTATTTCTAGGGCTGCAGGAGGTGTAATCATTGCTAGTTTCAAGTTTCAGAACTTTCGAAAGTCTTAGTTTTACTAATATTCAATTTTTATTACTGTCAGAGGTAGGCAGAAAGCAATGGATAAACATGGTAATAGGTGAGGCAGTGATTGGTTATCCTATGTGAAGGTTTCTAGCTTAGACATTGGCCATATACAAGCCTATTATAGTGCACTCCTTATCACTTGGCACATGATCTTGTGTACACCACATCTCTAGCACAAGAAAATCACAGTTTTTTTTTTTTGAAACTACTTTATGAGACTCTTCAACAATACCTCGAAAGTGATTAGTATCAGAAAGGAAAATATAAACATATTCTACTAAGAGGCTAAAAGAGCTTCTTGGAAAATTAACAACAGCAACCTTCAGCAGTACTGAATCTGGAACAGATGGGGATATGAGACCACCTCATAAAAGATAGAAACTTCTGCATCTGGTGATATACAATTTGAAATTCTCTTCAAGTTTAATAATTATTTTCTAACTAGTAATTTTATAATAAAGGCAAATGCCTTTATAGCTGATGATAATGAATATCCATTTCAAATTTCAGATATAGCAAGTGCTTGGAATACAACATTACCTTCAAAATTGTTTTGTGCTCTAGATTCGACAAATCATACAGGTATAACCAAATTCCTTATGTAGTTTACTGATCCTGATATGAGAAATATAACAGATTTACCTTTTACACATAAAGATCCTACCCCACCCTCTATACTTATTTCAGTTCACTATCAACATACACATACTATCACTGCTCCTGGTTTGAGTAATGATGCAATTGCTAGCCTGGTTACAATAGTTGCTTCATATGTTATATCCAATTCACCTGGGAAAGTTGGCCAAAGCATTAGTCTAGCATCTACAACCCTTAAGCCAACTAGTGATCAAGATTCGGCACTACCGCTACTGGACAAGAAAAGTAGGACATGTGTTATTGATGGTAAGGAACTTACATATCAGGCTACACATGTTACTGACCCTCCTGCTATATCATATTCAAGGTGTATGGAGTCTTTAATAGAAGATTGGGACTTATCATCATACATTATTATAAAGGATACTCCAATTCCACTGCAATATTGGGGTGAGGTATATATAAGGGCTAAGCCTGTGACATGGAGAATATTAATGAAGGACTATTGCAAGTGGAAAGTAAGTAAAATTGAAAGTCTTATATGGAAATAAACTAATATTTTTGTCAGTTATTCATAGAAGCATATAAGTCTTTTGACTCATAGGATGCATTCTTTGTATAGGTTTCAGATTTAGTGAAACCTATAAAGCCTACTTGGACAACCATAATCATAGCCTTAGACCATCATAAGAAAGTAAAGGATGTGGAAGATATGAGAAATGCTAAGGAAGAATTTAGAATAAAGTTTAAAGAAGTATTTATATATAGGAAAGGGTCTTGTCACAAAGTAATGAGTAATAGTACTGATGTAGCAAGATTGTATAGAAAAATAGAAGGAATCAAGGCTTTCTAGGACTTTGATGACGTTGATAATGAAGGGGTGGAGGATTGTATACATTAGTCAAAATATTTACAATGTTATCATATAATATTGCTTTAACTTAACCTAATATATGGATAGTTTAGTTAAAGTTTTAGGGGAAAAAAAAGCTAATTGTATTTCAATGTCTACTAATATAATATTATTAAAGCACTTATTAATTATTGATATACTAGTAATATTTTTTAGTATATTTTAATGGTGCTCCTTTATGACTTTCGGAGTTAGCGTAACTAAAATATATATTATTGTGAATATAAAACTATCTATATTTAGAAGCAAATAATATAATTAATCAAGAACTATTATTATTAACTTTATTGTAAAATGATATTACAGCTAGATTTAAACCTTGTCTTAATGCTAATTTTTTACACAAACTACTGGTAACTCTGTATCTCTAATACCATTATATATTTTGTTAATATTTTGAGTTTTCTATACTACATTTCTACTTCCGGACTTTTTTCCTCTTGTTCCTCCTTATCAGAGTCATATTCCATTAACCTTAAAGCTACTCCAACTTTCTGCCTGACATTGTTTTTGCACTTATTCATCTGCACCCTTAATATTCCAGTATTAGATGTAAGCCCTTCCATTTTCCTTTCATACTCCTCCCACTCATCCATTTACTTTTTCTTCGCTACCTCATACCTTCTATTATCTACATGATATTCCATTCTTTGATAAATATACCCAATATACTCATTCACATCTTTAACTAAAAGTGTAAAATCCTTAGCCGAACTATCAACCCTCTTTAATATGATATCAAACTCCCATCCAGCATTATTGCTAATGATAGTATCCATGTTTTAATGTAAAATCTAACCATTTACATTAGTGAATAATCACAAATAATATTGGTTAGAATAATATATTTCCTTACCTCCAAATAATAATCATAAGTAAATTTTCACTCTATATTATTCTAGTCTTGGCATGACCGAATCTCCGCAATAATAGTCTCCTATGGTTTTTGACTATACAGTATTGACTAAGGGATGGCTAAGTCACTGTATATATATAAGAGGCAATTTGATTTTGTCACATTTGGTCATGTTGTACCTCATGCAGTGGTTCCGGTTCTATAAGAGCATCAATTGGTAGTTTTATGATTAACATTTAGTCTCACCGATTCTGCATACAAAATTCTGATCTTTGCTAGGAGATGATACCTTTGTTGTATATCTCAGAGATTACTTAAGGTTCTCCTGATTTCTGTGCTTCGATTTCTGCTATTTCCTCACATCTTCTCTAGAAATTGTGACTTCTGCTTACAGAGGATTCGGTATTATCGAATGTTGTAATAGAAGGATGCCCTTTCTTATTGTGCTCTTTCCAGGAGGTTGATAGGTAAATCTGATAATCTGCCTACCCTTTTGATATAGCCCTTCTGAGGTGGTCATAAACTTTATGCTGAACTCTCGATTGTGCTTAAGTAACCTATGAGTAACCAGGAACAGGACATTGTGAGGAATGGTTACTGGGAGACAAAATTTAAAATTGGTGAAAGTGAAATGATTGAAGTAGTCCTTTGAGGTCTAAAAAGAGAGAAAGATTTTGTGCACTAGAGGAAATATGGCAATCTGATACCTCACAGATAAGCCTTTGAGTCACTATAATGAAGGGTGGTCATATACTTTCTTACTTGTTATATTCTCCTTATATTTCCTATTGTCAGTGATGTTCTTTAGAATCCTACATTATGAGTCATAAATTATCACTTGGTCATGTATGGTCACTCATGTTTAGCTGTCTGCCTTACGGAGGTGATGAGAATAGTGTTTAGATTGAATGACGTATGGAAAAGATCATATGGACAAAGCAGGTTTTGCAGAGACTGCTGTAGAATAGAGGCAGTGCTCTTGGCAATTGGTATAAAAGAGAAGGAAATCTCGTGGTCCTGTATTAGTTTCTCTTTCTTCTTTACACAGTATCTTAAGTATACAGCTTAGGAATAAAGAGTTATTCCCACAAACCTTCAGCACATCGTTGCCTTGCTTAATGCATGTCTCTTAAGTCCTCTAAAAAGAGTTGTATATCTTCTTCCATCCTGATTTACCCCAAACCCCAATACAGACTGAGTGTCAGTTGTATTGCTAAAGGAGTTGTCCTTTACACTATAGTGCGTCATTTTACAAATCACCATTAAAGAAGATACATGAAAATTTAGGTGACATTGGATGTCATCCCTAGTCAACTGGAACTTCCAAAGAGAGGAACCCCAGTTCACTATCGAGGAAATCACCAGGCTGCTACAAGATAAGAACCTGCTTCCTCCAGAAGAACCTAAAGACCTGCAAGTCCCACTCCCCAGAAGAGGAATAGCAGAGTCCATTTCAGTCCAGAGGTCCAAACTTGGCCAGTACAGAGACTAGCATCACCGAAGGTATTTTCTGAGAGATCGGCAAAAGCTCAGAAAGATTGGTGCAGCATCTGCCATGGCAAAGTCAACCCTATTAACCACCACCTATGCTACAAGACTAGGGAGCAGCAGGAACTTGAGAAGGCAACCAGGCCACAGTGGAAAAAGGGTTTCTGTATTAGAAACTGCAATGGGCAAATCCACAGATTCTTCTGCAAAGACTATCGCTGCGACAACTATTGGAATGACAGAGTCTACTTCAACCACCGAGTACCAGGTACAACAAGTGGTAACAGTCACCCCAGACCTAGGAAAAGCACTGGTACTATGCTTGTGCCTGTAGTCAGACCCCGATACTGTAACTGCAAGTTTTCTGCTATATGAGGAATTGGAAGACATCGCCCTCAAATTCCTGGAACATCTTAGGAAATCTAAGGTTGACAACCTTGCAGTTGGAGTCACTATTCTCCCAGACACAACCAGTACACCAGGAGAGAGAAGATAAGATTGTTCTCAATCTGTACAAGGACGATCTTGTTGTACTACATCAGAACCACCCCATCACCCCAGTCCAGCTTGACAAACTCAGAATCCTCCTACTTGCTGTCCTAGACCCTAGCATCGATGAGTTTCTGGTAGCAAAGAGTTATAGGCATTAGTCAATGTCTACCAAGGAAAAGCTTCCAGACCTACCGGAGGATATAGAGGAGGCATATCCTATCCCAAATGTGGAAGAACTACAGTTCTAGTGAGATATCTACAACTTCAATAAAACCCAAGCTATTCCACAGTACCAAAGGATCAGAGACTGGATCAGAAAGCACTACAATTCTAGTATTGACTAGGAGCAAGAAATAGAGGACCTAAGATAATAGCAAGTTGTACATCAGCAGCAAATCGAAAACCTTAAGAATGAACAGGTACCAGAGAGCGAACAACTTGAGAACCTGAGGCAAGAACGGATCACACTCTAGATAAGGATTGACACCCTACAATAGGAACTAGAAGAGGAGCAACAACAAGTACGAGAAATGCATAAGATAGCAAATCTCAAGGACCCTAAAGCGTTCGATGGAAAGGATCGTACCCAGCTAGACCTGTTTATCACCAGGTGTATAGACACCTTTAAGGTCAATGAGGACAGATTTAAGGATGAGGGCCACAAGATCAAGTGGGCAGCATCATTTTTGAAAAGACCATCACAAAAGTGGTACATTGCCAGGAGGATGAAGAACTCCAAGAATGAAAAAGCACCTGAGGAAACATGTTCAGCTTTTGAAGAAGCCTTAAGGAAAGCATACGATGATCTAGATAAGGATAACACTGCTTACTAGTAGCTGGAAAACCTCCAAGAGAAGGGGACTGTGTCTGAGTATAGTGCAGACTTTGATGGTCTCACATTCAATGCCAGTCTACCTAAAGATAACAGGATGAAGATACTCCTATTCAAGAAAGGGCTGAAAGGAAAAATCTATGAAGCCCTGGCCTACCAGTCGAATCTCCCTAAGATACTCAGAGTTTACACAACTGTGTACCCAGTTAGAGAGTCAACTTGAGTCAATTCTGAGAAAGGAAGAGAACCTGCTAGCAAGTCCTAGGAAGAATAGCAGAAGTAAGGCCTCAAGAAACAGAACAAGTTTAGTAACGACCACCAGAAGGGACAATGCTGGGAAGAAGAAAAGATCACTCAAGAGGAGAGGGATCATAGCAAAAACAAAGGCTTGTGTTTCAATTGCGGAAATGAGGGACATTATACTAGGAACTGTCCAAAGAAGAAAACTAGCGAAGAATCTAATACCACTAGCACGAAAGTGGCAACTGTTACAATTCAGTTAGGAAACTCCAAGAGTCAGAACTAGATAGTGGTCTAGCTCTAAGGAAACCGCATGGGAAAAACCTTACCTAGAAAGCCACCAGAACAGAAAAGTCAGAAATGTTTTCAGAAGGAGAACATTTGATAGTCCAAGTAACATTAAATAACACTGTGGAGTGTTATGCCGTATTGGATATAGGGGCAACCAGTTTCGCATTTATGGACAAAACATTTGCACAGAAAAATGTTTTCTCTATGTCAAAGTTATAGATCCGAAGGAACTTGACAGTTGTTGATAGAAGACAAGCAAGTAGCAGAAAGATCACCAAGGTCACCAAGGTGGAAATCCAGGTTAGACCGAAGAAAGAACAAGTGTTGTTCTATATCATGAAGCTAGCAGACTGTCCTATCCTATTAGGATTGCAGTGGCTACAGCACCATCAAGCGCAATTGGATTTCAAGAGAAATCAGCTCACCTTCCTGCAAGAGGAGGGGAAGAGGGGAATCGATATCACCACCGTTGGAGCGGTACGCTTCGAGAAAATGGCCGCTAGGAAAAACAACAAGCTATATGCTATTAGTGTTACAGAACCTATCAAGGAAAGGGAGGCACCAGACACAATACTGCCAGAAGAATTGGTACCAGAGGAGTACCACGAATATTTGCACCTCTTTGATAAAGAGAAAGTGGATGCTTTACCACCATACTAACAAATCGATAACAGGATTCCAGTGGTTGAAGGAGGTGAACCACGATGGTTACCTACCTATGGACTATCAGAGGTACAGCTGCAAGAGCTAAGAAAGTACCTGAAAGAGAACCTAGTAAAAGGATTCATCCAGGAGTCGCAGTCTCCAGCTGGCGCACCAATATTGTTTGTGAAAAAGAAGGATGGATCACTCAGCCTGTGTGTGGATTATCAAGGACTCAATAAGGTCACAATCAAAAATCGCTATCCACTACCGTTAATCGAGGAAATATTGGGATAGTTGAAAGAAGCAAACATCTATACCAAGTTATATCTAAGACAGGTATACAATTCAGTGAGAATTGCAGAGGGTAAGGAATGGAGGACTTTATTCCACACCTGGTATGGTCAGTATAAGTACAAAGTTATGCCTTTTGGTCTTACAAATGCACCAGAAATGTTCCAAGCATTCATCAACGACATCTTAAAAGATCATTTAGATGTTCTTTGTGTTGTCTCTCTAGATAACATATTGATCTTTTCGAAAAACCTAGAAGAACATGTCAGCCATGTGCAAATGGTCTTGAGAAAGCTAGGGGAAAACAAAGTTTATTGCAAAACTGAGAAGTACGAATTCCATGTTGTGAAAACAGAATTCCTCAGATATATCATTTCCCTAGAAGGCATCACTATGGATAACAAAAAGGTAGAAGCAGTCCTTAGATGGGAAACACTAAAGTCAGTCAAGGACATTCAGATGTTCCTAGGATTCGCAAACTTCTACTGAAGGTTCATCAAAAGATACTCAAGAATAGTATCGCCGATCACAAAGCTATTGAAAAAGGACTAAAAATTCGAATGGACAAAGGAAGTAAATGCTGCTTGTATAAGTCTCAAAGAAGCATTCATATCAGCACTAACCCTGGGATACTTAAACCTAGAAAAACTAGTTATTGTGGAAACAGATGCATAGGATCATGTGGCAGTAGGCATCCTTTCCCAAAAGTTCCAGCATGAGGATGGAAAACAAGTTTTGCACCCAGTGGCATACTTCTCTAAGAATTTCAATCCCGTACAGTGCAACTATCCTGTGCATGATAAGGAACTATTAGCAGTCATTCTTACATTTTCAGAATGGTGGGAACGACATATTGCATATTCAAAATTCACAGTTCCCCTGATAACAGATCACAACAACTTAGAATACTTTATGACCAAAAGAATGTTGAATCGCCGACAGGCAAGGTGGTCTGAATTCCTGTCAAGGTTCAACTTCCAGATATGCTACTGACTAGGGAAATAGGGAGGAAAACCTGATTCCTTAACCAGAATATGTGGAGATCTTCCAAAGGATAGGGATGAATGTCTTGCTTATCAGAAACAGATGATCATCAAACCCCGCTATTTGGACCCTATATTGCAAGCGAGTCTAGAACTGAATGTTCTATTAGTAATAGTGGAAGTGGAAAGAAATCAAGATTTTGAAGAAAAAGTGAAAAGGTCTTATGACAAGGACCCCACTACAAAGTCTATCCTACAAGCCCTGCAGGGAGGAGAAAAACCTTCGAAATATGCGGAACTGTCAGATTACGCAATCAGGGAAGGATTTTTACTATACAATAGCCTAGTCAGTATCCCTGATGATTCAGACCTAAAACTGGAGGTACTCCGACAGAACCATGATCACATAGCCACCGGACACCCAGGGAGAGCCAAGATATACGAGTTGATAACAAGGAACTATTTTTGGCCAGGATTGCAGAAATAAATCAGCCGATACATCAGCCATTGCAAAGCATGCATGAGAGCGAAACCTGTCAGAAATGCACCATTCAGCACTTTGAAACCCTTGGAAATACCTGAGAAGCTGTGGAATTCGATATCCATGGACTTTATAGTGGGATTGCCAACAAGTAACGAATATGATGCAATCCTTGTAGTAGTGGATCGCCTGACCAAAATGGCGTACTACATCCCTACAATGGAAAAACTAACAAGTGCAGATATAGCAACCCTATACCTACATCATATCTGGAAACACCATGGGTTACCTAAGGACATTACCACCGACTGTGGTACTCAATTTGTCTTGGAATTCTGGAAGTCGCTATCCAAAGTCTTGAATATTAAAAGCAATCTCAGCATGGCATACCAACCCCAGACAGATACTCAGACAGAAAGAACAAATTCAGTTCTATAACAGTATCTGTGGATTTATTGTTATTATCAGCAGGACAATTGGGCATCCCTGCTTCCCCTTGTAGAGTTCAGCTACAACAACCAAGGTTGAGCAACTACAAAAGTTATCCCATTCTATGCAAACTACAGATACCACCCACACTTTGCAATAGACATAGACCTTAGGCGAAGGTCAAACACCCCTGAAAGTGTCAAGCATCTTGCTACCAGACTACAGGAAGCGCATGACTTATGCAGGGTAGAAATCACTTATGCACAAGCAAGACAGAAGGAAGTGGCAGATTAGTCAAGAAAACTGGCACCTATGATAGAAGTTAGAGAAAAGGTTTGGCTGAATGCTAGAAACCTGTGCACTCAGAGGCTATCCAAGAAACTTGATCACTAAAGACTGAGTCCATTCAAAGTTCTAGCAAGAGTTGGAACATGAGCATATAAACTTAAGCTTCCTTACTCTATGAAGATCCATCCAGTCTTCTACATCTCTCTACTACAACTAGCAAGTAAATATAAACCAGTCATAGGCCATTGAAATCCTCCACCTCCTCCAGTTATCATTGAAGGAGATCGAGAGTACGAAGTTGAGAGTGTTCTGGACTCTAAACGCTCTTGAAGTGGCACTCTTCGCTACCTTATCAAATAGGTTAGCTACTCTAAGCCTATATCAGAGCCTTCCCACCACCTCGAGTACTCCCAGGAGCTCATTGATGAGTTCTACCACCACTTCCCCAACAAGCCCAAGTTATAATGGAGATGAGGAAATGACAGAGGTCTCCCTATCTCCTACCATGGTCACACCTATGTTCAACTAGTATGGACGAATCTGCACCTCCCCTGAAGATAGTACAGTAACGGAAGAACCCCTTGAGGACCCTCCACCATTGGGTCTTAAAACTGTCGCCAGCCAGAGTGGGGCACCAATCTTATTTTAGGAAGAGTCCCAGCCCCAGGAGCCACCGCTTTACGCTCCACAACTGCAGTTCACCCTGAACCAACGATTCTAGTAATGGGAGGAATGGGTCTTGCCACCTATTTCCCCCATATCACCTCTTGGTTTGCCAGTAATGAAGGTGGACCCTGAGAAACCGTATTGGCAGTATACGCCAATATCAAAAGTATCTAGCAGTCCTAGTGGATACACCACCCCAATAGTACCAACAGTTCCTATTGATCCCTATCTCCTGGAGATCAAGGAGGAACACGTACTTGAGGCACCACCCGAGGTAGTCAAGAGCAACTCAGTAGTATGCCAATATTGTCCACCAATACCCCTACACATCTGGCTTGGAAATCTTAGGGAAAGATTACGCTGGATAGTAGAGAATGTAAGAGATGACCACATAAGGGAAGAAGTATTCCTAGCTATCACAGGAGTGCCAGCTTAAAGAGGGGGATACTGTAATGAACCGTGGTCATGTACTTTCTTACTTGTTATATTCTCCTTATATTTCCTAATGTCAGTGATGTTCTTTGGAATCCTGTATTAGGAGTCATGAATTATCACTCGGTCATGTATGGTCACTTATGTTTACCTGTCTGCCTTGCAAAAGTCATGAGAATAGTGTTTAGATTGAGTGACATATGGAAAAGATCATGTGGACAAAGCAGGTTTTGCAGAGACTGCTCTAGAAGGGAGGCAGTACTCTTGGCGATTGGTATAAAAGAGAAGGAAATCTCGTGGTCCTGTATTTCTTTCTCTTTCTTCTTTACGCAGTATCTTAAGTATACACCTTAGGAATAAAGAGTTATTCCTACAAACCGTCAGCATATCATTGCCTCGCTTAATGCGCATCTCTTAAGTCCTCTAAAAAGAGTTGTATATCTTGTTCCATCATGATTTACCCCAAACCCCTATACAGACTGAGTGTTAGTTGTATCACTGAAGGAGTTATCCTTTACAGTCACTTAGCGATGGTTCTTGTTCTAGAAAACAACTGTTAATTAGTTAATTATGTAAGCCTATGTCTTTAAATTAGGAATGTGTATGCAACTACTAAGAGACTATATTATCTAACATTACCTAAACAAATGAAACTATATCACTAGAGCCGCATATAGTCTATTTTTCTATAACACTACTTAGGCACAAAATACATTGCCTGTCAGATTCAGCAATAACAAAACTTTAACATTACTCATAATTCTGCCTACTAAAATAATCTAAAAAAAATATTTCAATATTCTGTGGTCTTTATATATATAGAATTGCTTACTTCAGGGAAACCCTACACTATTTTATAGAAATAGTAAGTAATTTTATTTAAAAGTGATCTTTTGTTTTAATTATCATAGTACTACAACCTCAAATCATGAGATTTTCTAATTTTTATACAAGTTAAACAAAATTCTTATATAAATAAATTAAATAATATATATTTAAAATTCTATACTCTTGCTTTAAATAGTGAACATAGTACTTAAAGTTAGAAAATATATTATATAAGTAAATAAAGTTATTTTATATTATTAGTATACAGGTTATTTTTGTAGGAATGATGTTTGCAAAAAATAGATAGCCTACCACATTTGGCAATACTGATACTCTGTAACACTACTGATTCTAGACATTAATCATATAGAAGATATTATTTCAGTAAAGTTTTATCTCATGCTATAGATGTAGTAAGTTATATCATTTAAAACTAATATTTTATTACAAGTATCACTTACTACAACATTAAATAAGAAACTTATTTTGAGATATTCCAAAATCTTATACAAGTTAAATAAATTTATTATAGAAATGAATCAAATACAATGTATAATTTAAACTTCTATACACTTAGTAAAAAAAGGAAAAATGTCGAAAAAAATATACCTAAATAAAGGAAATAATTTTTTAAGCTATATCTATGCTATTTTTGCATAGCACTAAGTGAGTTAAAGATAGATAGCTAGCCAGAATTGGTAGTACTAAAACTTCTAATATCTGCTGATTGTACAAATGAATTTGATATAAGTAGTTATTTTGATATTTCATAATAGTTATAAATATAGAATAGAATATATCAGCGAGCTTTTATCTCACTATTTAAAAGTAGTAAGCTATATTGCTTGGAATTAATAATAAGTTATAAGTATAACTACTAGAATATCGAAAAACTAATTAATTTCAAGATTTTCTAATTTTTTTTCATATAAGTATAGTAAATTTGTTATTGAAATAAAATAAAATAAGATATATAGATTTAATTCTCTATACCCTTTGCTTAAAGAATAGATACAGCCAGAAAAATATATTACCTAAACAATAAATTTATTTTATTTGAGTAATATATAGACTATTTTTGAATTGCAATAAGTTAGCCAAAATTAAATAGTCTACTAAGTTTAATATTACAAACAACTACAAATTCTATAAATTAACTATATCAATGATATAGTTCAATTATTTTGTAAAGTTTATATATAAAGAATAGGTTTTTTAAGTGATGTTTTACTCAACAATATACAAACATTATATTATAGAATTTAAAATAACATATTATTATAAACACGACAATACTACAAAATCAAATAATTTTTTTTTTTTTATTTTTTTTTAGGATTTTCAAATCTTTTATACAAGGTAAGTTATTTAATAATAGAAATGTAGGGTCAAAAAGTAAATATTCAACTTAGGGTCTAAAAAGTGTATTATATAAGCAGATAACAGTATATTTTTCATCAGAGCCATAAAGAGGCTATCTTACACAACTTAAAGTTTACCAAAATTATATATCTTGCTGGATTTAGTATTACCAAAACTCTACTACCATTATATATTCTGTAAATTAATCATATATAAGTTGAGATTTTCTAATTTTTTATACAAGTTAAGGAGAATATTTATAGAAATAACCATCTGTAAAGTTCATATGCTACCGATGGCCTGAAAAATGTATTATATAAGCAGAAGATATTTGAGCTACATATAGGCTATTTTTTGCATAGTACAAAGTTACCCAAAATTACATGGCCAACAAAATTTGGTAGGATTAAAACTGTGCAACTACTACTAATTCTGATAATCAATCAATATAAGATTTAATTTTTACATTTTGTAGAGGTTATATACATAAAATTGATAGTCTGAGTTAGGTTTTACCTGATAATATAACTAGTAAGTTATAGCATTTAAAATTGAGATTTTGTTACAAGTAAGTATCATAATACCATAAAATAAAAAAAAAATTATATATTTTGAGATTTTCTTATCTCTTATCACAGTTAATCAAATAGATTATAGAAATAAGAGTTTAAAAAGTGTACAGACTACTTATAGTCTGAAAAATATATTACATATGAGATACCATTATTTAATCTAAGTTACATAAAGGCCATTTTCACATTCCATGAAGTCAGCAAATATTAAATGGCCTGCCAGATCTGGCATCACCAAAACTCTATAATTGCTACTGATTTTGTATATAAATCACATTTAAGATATAATTAAATATTTTGTAAACTTTATATATGTAAAATAGTTAGTTGGAGTGAAGTTTTACCTAAAAATGAAAAAAATTGTAAAATATAGTGCTTAAAACTGACATTTTGTTACAATGATGATAATGCTACAAAATTAAATAATTTTGAGATTTGAGATTTTCTGATCATTGAAGCTTACATATATAGAATAAATAGTTTAAGTGAACTTTCAACTCACACTATAGAAATAGTAAGTTGTAGCCTTTTAAAACTGACATTTTATTGCTAGTATCATAATGGCACAAAATCAAATAATTCAAACCTCTTATACAACTCAAGTAAATTATTTCGAAAATAAGAATTCTGGAAAGACCCATGCCACTTATAGTCTGAGAAAAAAATAATTATATAAGTAGAGGACATTATCTAATTCATATACAGGCCATTTTTGGATAGTATGAATGTAGCCAGAATTAATTGCCCACTAGAATCGGCATCACTGGAACTCTATAGTCATTACTAATTCTATAAACTGATCATGTCTAAACTATTATACTCATATTTTGTACAGTCTAAATAGAATAGATAGTATTTAAAATTGACATTTTGTTACAAGTACTATGCAATACTACAAACTCAAATGATTCCTTTATTTTGAGATTTTCTAATCTTTTATACAAGTCAAGTGAATCAATTATAGATACAAGGGTTTTAGGGGTAAACATACTACTCATACTATGAAAAATGTATTAGATAAGTAGATAACATTATTTTATCTGAGCTGTATATAGGCCATTTGGGCATTGTATGAATCCACATGGAATTATATGGCCTACAAGATTTGGCATCACTGAAACTCTTTAATCATTACTAATTCTGCAAATTAGTCAAATATAAACTATAATTTTATCTTTTGCATAGTTTATCCATATAAAATTGATATTTTAAGTGAAGTTTTACCTACAAAAAAATAGTTACCTACAGCATTTGAAATTGATATTTTGTTATAGTATTGCAATACCACAAAATCAAATAATTCATTACTACTGAGATTTTATAATTTTGCATTCAAGTTAACCAAATTAATTATAGAAATCAAGGTTTGAAATATGGATATGTTACTTATAGTCTAGAATATGTATTGGATAAGCAGATGATACTTTTTCATCTCAGAAGCATACAGGCTATTATTTCATGGCCTTAAGTTGGCCAAAATTAAATAGCCTACTAGATTCAGCATTACTAAATCTCTGTAACAGTTACTAATTCTACATTTAATATATATATCAATGATAGTTTTATTATTTCATATTTTTTTTTATACATAGAAAAGCTTGTTCCAGTGAAGTTGAACCTTATATACAGTATATAGAGAGTAATTCATATATTTTAAATTAATTTTTTGGTGTAAATATCACAATACCACATAAAATATTTCCTTTAATTTAAGTTTTTTTTAAATTTTATACTTAAGTTAAGTGAATTAGTTATAAGAATAAAAGATTAAAAATGATCATTGCCCTTATAGTTAGGGGAAAAAAATACTACTGAAAAGAAAAATGAGATTTTTTTGTCTGAACCCTATAGTGGCCATTGTAGCTTGCACTAATTTGGCCCAAAATAAATGACCTACTAGATTCAGCAATACTCAAACTCTCCCGATTGATCACACCTCAACAATAATCCTAATATCTCATTATGTCTCTACACAGGGCAAGCACTTGTTTCAGTCAAGTTTCAAATTATAATATAAAAGTGGTAGATAATGTTTTCCAAAAACTAATATTTTCTTGCTGGTATTGTGATTCTACATCAAATAATTAATTTATTTTGAGGTTTTCTAATTTTTTATACAAGTGGCACAAATTGATTATAGAAATATAGGCTTGAAAAGTATACATACTACTTATAATCAGAATATTACATGAGCAGATAAAGTTGTTAAATGAAAATCAAACCTAGGCCATGTTTGAGTGGTATAAGGTTAGCAAAAAATAAATGGCCTTTTAGATTCAGCAATACCGAAACTCTATGACCACTACTGATTGTGTTAATTGATCATATGTAAATAATAATTTTAATATTTCTGAATGTTTCCATGTATAGAATCGTTTGTTCTGGTGAAGTTTTATATTAACCTATAAAAGTTCTAAGTTATATTGTTTAAAACTCATACATTGTTGCAAGTATCAAAATGCTACAACATTAAATAATCATTTTATTTCAGAATTTTATAATCTTTGAAACAAGTTAAGTAAATTAATTATGGAAATAAATC
Organism: Phymatotrichopsis omnivora; assembly: GCA_016880775.1. NCBI lineage: Eukaryota > Fungi > Ascomycota > Pezizomycetes > Pezizales > Rhizinaceae > Phymatotrichopsis > Phymatotrichopsis omnivora. The sequence goes on from JABYPW010000906.1 coordinate 18,028, forward strand.
AAATATAGTTTACATTCAATTTTCTACTCTCTTGGCTTAGGCAATGGACATAATTAGAAAAATAAATTACTTAAATGATTGAATTTATTTGATCTGGGCCACATCTAGGCCATTTTTGCATGGTACTGAGTCATATAAAAATAAATGGCCTACTAGATTTAGTAATACAAAAACTCTGCCATTACCACATAATAGCAAATAATGAAATTTCCTAATTTTCCAGAAATTCAAGCTAATTCATCATGAAATGAAACTAAATAAACATAACATACCTGTAACCTTCAATACTATTGACCCCAAAAAATTATGTGTAGTACTTATAGTTAGAAAATGTTTATGCATGTACTAGTACATGCTTGTGATTCGGCCCCACTGAAAGGCGATGGTCCCAGGGTTTGGGACCGTTGCCTTTCTTATTACAAGATGCTGATCATTTCTATTATGACTCCTAGCAATGTTACGATTAGGTTATATGATATGACAATGAGTCAAGGGGGTTCTAAGGGTTTCTTTTAGGTTTTATTTCTTATATAATCTCTTATATTATTTATGACTCATCTTTTTGGATAGATGAGTATTTAAAGATGGTTGTTAGTAGCTTCTATTCCCCATCTTTGAGCATTTCTGTGGCAACACAGAATGCAAACGCCGAGGACGACAATGCGAACATACAGTGCTTAAATGCGCCAATTGCGATGCCGCCCACCCCGCTAACGACCCCCTCTGCCCCGTTTATTTGCAAGCTCTGGCTGAAAATAACAAGCGAGTGGAGAACCTGCGTGCCGTGATGGAAGAGGGAATGGAGACTTAGGGCCCCTCGGTGATTCATCTTTCTTTCCGCTTTTCTTGTTCCCTTAGTGTAAAAGTTTTGTGAGCTTGGCTTGTGTTTTCTCCTCTGTCTTTTCTCTTTCCTTTGTCTTTGGTTAGTGTTTCTTGCTTTTACCTCGGTTCCTTCCGGTTGTTGTAAGGTTCGCCTCGCTGGAGATAGGAAAGGGGTTCCCTAGGCTTTTCTTTTTCCTTTTCGCTTAAAGTTTCTTCTGCTTTTGTGACGTACTGGGTGGTCGCTTTGTGCCGGTCGCGTTTCTTTTATGAGTGTTTACTTTCCCCCGCCGTTCTTTCCTTCCCGCCCCGTCTCTTCTTTAGTTTATTGCGTGTAAGCGAGGAGGATTCGGGAACAAAACCTGTATTTTATCTATCCGTAGACTGCGCTACCGGCACTAGGTCGGCTGTCTTCTACCTCCGTCATAGCTTGACATAGCTGCAAGTGGATGTTCTTTAGACGACCCCTAGCGGGGTCGTAAAGATAAAATAAAAGTGAATTTCCCCCCCCCCCCAGTAGCTTCTATTCCCAGGCTTCTTCGCACCTTCAAACTACCCCCTACATTTTAGTTCTCAGCTATTAGTATCTATATCGCATCGTCAAAACATCGTGACAATGTCACGACGA